>JAIFOV010000063.1:0-141061 GCA_020654155.1 Novius pumilus | reverse complement strand
AGACTTCACCTAGAAAATTCCCACAGAACAAAATAAAATTTGTCAAGATAATACAGTCCACTATATCGTCGTAAACAGGAGGTTTGCGATTTGGCAGATGGATTCGGCCTGTTAAGAGGTGTCCTCACAGCAAAGGTTTCTTCAAAACTTCCGCTCAGGTTACGTGTTGGTCACTTCTTCTTTCCGGTTGGTAGCTCCCGAAAATGTTGAAGTTATCTCGAACTAGTAGATCTGAGGCACTGCACAGATGATCACAGGATTTGTGATTGGACTGTTCGTGATTTTTGTGACTTTCACTTTAATTATCCCACTTAACTGACACCAGTTTTTGTGTTGTATTCCTTGATACACACAATAAGTTTTTAAAAAAAGGAGGTTTATTTCTGACACCAGGGCAGCTTTTAAATAGTAGCTCCGTAACTATTTTGTTTTTTCGACATTCACTATTGGAAGCACGACGAACGTTTTTACTGCGTTTATTATTGGGGAAGTACAACTTATGATCTTGACAACGAGAAATGTAGATCTCAACTGAACTGCGCGCGCTTAAGGCGATCTTATTTATATTATCCAGAAATTGCTTAACTAAGCGTAGTCTTAATTATAATAGATCCATTGTTTAAGGGTTGTACAACAATATATATAATTTCCAAAGAAAGAATTATTCAGTTTTATTGAGAAACGTGATCGTGAACGTAAAGAAAAAACGATTCTCAAGTTTGAATATTCATATATCAATAGTAATTGGTAAGTTTGAAATATATATTTTTTTAGCAAATTATTGTGAATACACTTTCAGTTCTGAAAAACATTAAAATGGATATTGTAGCTTCCCTCAATCAAAAAATTGCATCAGCACACCATTCCAAACAAAGAGATATAGTAAAGTTGAAAGACTTGCCAGCAGATACCGTTTTCCCGATCAGGAAAGCGTCGTTGGTCAAGACAAAGTACGGTAAATCCATATTGATCGATATCGAACAGGGAGTGGTTTTTTTACCGAAGCGTTATACCAACTTATTAGGGGGATCCTTGGATAAGATAAACGCGGGTGACATCGGTTTCAAAATAACCGGCATCATCGATACGAACGTCGCTGCAAACCCAGCGGTAAATTTGGAGTTTATATCTTTGAAAGAGTGAAACAATGAAAAAGGTATGTGATGATATAATGATTTTCTTTCATGATGCAATAAAAATTCTGAAAAAATCTCGAAATTTAAATGACGCATTTATATGGTTGGGGTTGATTTCTAAACAGATAAAACTATTCAGTAAACAATTATTAAAAAATAAATTGCTCAATCATGGACAAAAAATAAAAATTCAATGTGCAATCTCTCATTTGAGAAGATACAAAATTATTTTGAAAAATTTTAATTTAAATAAGACGGGTGGACGTATATCAATTCCAGGAAATAAAAATGTTATATGGGAAGATATGAAATCAGCTTTCGAAAATAGAGTACGAACTGCATCGATTATAAATCTTAATCATACAGACATACTTGGATTTTTAAACGACGCTTTTGTTCTCATAAAAAGAAGATTACATTTTATGTGGCGAAAACAACCAATTCTAAAGATAAATACTGTTTTTTTGTGGAAAATTCATAAAAAAATGTGGAGAATCTGAAACAACCGATTTCAAATATTTTCCAACAGTTAATTACAATGTTGATCTTTCCATAGATTTAACTCAATGGTTTTCGAATTATGTTAAACGTTCTATTATTACAAAATTAGAGGAATTTTCTGAAAAAGATAGTGGATTTGCATTACATGCCATCATTTCACTTGAAGTAAATTTTAATAAAGTCGATTTCACACATGGTGGAAGTTCGTATATCGAATTACCTTCGTCTATAAAGAATCGAAAGGCTTGTATTAATGTTAAAAATACTGATAATGCGTGTTTCGCTTGGAGTATAGTAGCAGGTTTATATCCTACAAAAAAAAATGCCGATCGGATAACATCCTATCCCCTTTATTCTCGTGTGCTCAAATGTCAAGATATAAAATTTCCTATACAAATGAAGGATATACATAGGTTTGAAAAAATGAATAATTTATCAGTTAATTTATTCGGATTAGAATTGGAATATAAGTCTGGTTTTAAAATTATTCCTTTGCGTATTTCTTCAAAAAAAAATCACATAGACATTTCAATCTTCTTTTGATACAGGATAAATTTTTTAAGGATAACTTGAATTGGAATAATGAAACTATGATGATAGATGATGATTACGAAATAAAATATCATTATGTATTAATAAAAATTTATCACATCTGGTTTCTAATCAACTTAGTAAACGCAAAAAGTTTCAAGTTTATCTGTGAACGTTGTCTTAATTTTTCTGCTCTCAAGAAAAATTAGATATCCATACCGAACACTGTATTAATCACGATACGATTGCTATTAAATTTCTACAATTTTCACATATAGAATTTAAGAATCATGTGTATAAACAGAATGCTCCGCGTTAAGGTCATTATTGGTCGGTTCTAGCGCTGTAGCTAAAACCATTATTGATGCAAAGAACGCGAGACAAAAATTGGAAGAAGATAAACGACACAATTTGACTATGGACAAGATTGGAGATGGATTATTTGTCAGAAAGTCGAAACGAGGTTACGGATTGTATTTGCAGCCGCAGAAGCAACAAAAGCAGCAAACGAAAAACAAAAAACTAAATAAGCTACCCAATCGAGCATTGTATGACTATGAAATTGAAGACTATATCAAACAATCGAATATTAAACATTTTCGCGGAATTTTCATGCGTGACACGTTACCGAAGAACAAAGCGAAATCTGTGGAATGTGGAATCATGAACTTAGATCAATCAAAAAATAGAGGTAGTCATTGGGTAGCGTATGTGAAAAAGGATAAAATCGCAGAATACTTCGACAGCTTTGGAAATTTAAAACCTCCAATTGAATTAGTTAAATACTTGAATTGTGAGAAAATATTTTATAATAGAAATTGTTATCAGAATTTCAATACTAGCATATGCGGTCATTTATGTATCAAGTTTTTAGAGAATAAAAGTGTATAAATGATTTTGCGATTAATTAAATATTAATTAGGTAAATAGTGATATTGATTGTTATTTAGAATGCTAATATTATTATATGCAATCATTTATGTGTAATTTTTTGAAGAATAAAAGCGTATAACTTATATAATTTTTATTCAGTATATGTACATGATATTCATAATTATTCCCATCGCCTCCAGTGTCTACAAAAAAAGAAAAAAATCGATTTGAAATTAAACTCTAGAACAGATGAAAAAACTTACGGTTCCAGGTACACCCACGCCTGGTATTTTCGCCCCCGCGTTGGGTTCAGGTACACCCTTTTTCCTTCGCCCTCATGAATGAGGACGAACGTTGCTGGTGGTCGATCGGGTTGTTCCAGCAACCCTGGTATAAAAAACAGAAGTTTTTTTTGCTAAAAAAAAAGAATGAATAAATAAATATAAAAATCTTAATTCTTCACTCACTGGCCAGCCCTTGGACTCCACAAAGTCGAATATTTTTTGAGCAATTTGATCTGAAATATACATATACATTCACTATTTTGTTCCTTTTGGCAAAAGAAAATAAAAACTTACCCATTTCACTCGAATGCAGCTGCATTTTTACTTGATGAACTGAATAGACGAACTGAATTTTTAGGGTAGTAAGCGAATAATATAGGGGTGGGTAATCAGGACCGGATTCTAGAAAGTGCGACATCATTTCTTATGAGTAAGAAATTGGAAACGGTAATTAGAAATTTGTTTGTGTTATTAAATTAACAATTCATATAAGTCATTGAAAATTTCTCAGTAAATGACATCGAATTTACACTTAAGCCGGTCATCTGCCAGAGCGAGTTGTCTTGCGTAGAGAGATATTCTTCTTCTGACCCCATTCTTCGTTTCTGAATTTTTCAAGCTCTTCTTTGACTTCATTTGTCAATTTGTTCAGCTCGGTTTTATCTTCTGAATGAAGCGTTCTTCTGTATCCTCTTTTCGCCTTTTTTTCCTTTCTAATAGAATTTGTATTTTCGTTGGTAGTTTTAATTTGTTTTTTTCTACAATTTTTCTTGTTGCATCATCTTCAGCATCCTTAATTCTCTCTTCTAAATTGTCTATTGCATCTTCTAATTCTTCCTTCGTTTCAATTTTTTTCATTTTGCTCTGGAATTCCTTTCGGAATTTTTCCCAGTTAGGCCAACCGCACACGGGGTGATTTCGGTTGAAGAAATTTCCATAATTCGGTGGTCGGCACTTATGTTTATGCGTCATAAATTCTGTTAATCACCTAGCCTCGTCGCGAGGTTTCTCGGCTAGGAACCGAACGTTGCGTTAGAAAACGTGTTTCGGGATTGAGATACGGGTTTATTTTCGTGTTTCGATACCTTCAGCGGAATGGTACGTTTAAAAGGGAACATGTCGGTTCCGTAGGGTCGCAATTTCGTGATATGGAAATGCGTTGAATATTTTTTTTCGTATGTAATTTTGATTTGTATGTCTAAATTGGACATTACATTGTTATTTTGCAATTTGAAGTGGGCATATAGGTTGAATACGCAATAATTGAAAACCGAAGGAATTGAATAAAGAATGAATGAGAAATTTTGTTTTGTGGAAATGTAGTTGACTTTGGAAAAATAGGGGGTTTTTCAATTTGAAAAAATGGAGAATGAAACGAGGTGAATAGAATAAAATACCTTGAGCGCTTTAATTGTGAATTGCTTTAAATTGATAAAGTGAGCCGATCTAGTATATATATAGTATATAGTAATAGTAGTAGTATGTATTTTTTATTGTATGTATTTTTATTGTTTGTAGCGTCCGTTTGTCGGATAAGTCGCCCTCTAATTGTCGGCACTATTTATCCGATTCCAAAATCGGTAAATAGTCACGTACACCTTGTTTACGACAGTACCTGCTAGGGGGAAAAAACGTTCCCTTCTGGCGGAACGATATTGAATTCGGATTCTTGCGTTACTTGTTGAGAGGTTGTTCTGGAACTCGGGGAAAATGAACGTTTATCCCGATTCGTGTAATTGTTCACATCTACAAATAAACCCCCAGCACATCGCTAAATGTTTAATTTTTATTCTGATCCGAACCGTAGTGACATCAATAAATTTATACACAGCCTAAATATAGACCATTAAGATACCATCGGATAAATTTTGGATGACCAAGTTATTGGAAAATAAATTTGTTTATTGTGCATCATTAAAGTTTTTTTCAACAAAACGAGAATTTTCCTACGACATTTCGTTGTAGAAATAAAGTCTGTGAACGATAGTTTTAACAAAAATATTGACAAAGGATAGGAACATGTTTGATATCTATGTTATATGAGGTTTTTTGTTGCAAATTATATATAGAACCACTTCCTAAAATGTTTTCTTTCTTCCTTAAACACCTTTTACAATAGAGACCGATAGCTTTCCGTACTTTCCGAATTACAATGGCATTCTTAGTAAAGGTGGAATTGCCCAGCTTCGGACCTTTAGGGAAGGTAACAGAACCGAAACAAGTTGCTTCATCCAGTTGTTTACAAATATTTATGACACTAAATACCCAAAATTACAAGAATGTCTAGTAGGTACATCTGTGGTAATCGTTCATTTGTTGTTAGTACGCATTTGAAAACGGCCGCAAACAGTTCTATTACGAAAATTTGAGATTTCAAGAGAAAAGTTTGAGTGAATACTACATCAAATGGAGGTAATTATATTTCTATCATTTTATTTTATTGTTCAATATTCTTGTCTCTGAGAATGATTTAAAGTTTTTTTTATATGTTTTTTCAGGCATTTAATATAAATTTTGTTGGGGAGGTCGAAAAACATCCAGAATTGTATGATTACACGATGAAAATGTATTCTAAAAAAGATGCAACGGAAAAGGCATGGAACCAAGTGGCGCAGAAAGTAAATATGACAGGTAAAAGCTCTTTTTTTATGGGTATAAATTCAAACAAGTTTGTCGTGTGGGAATGTTATATTCAATAAGTCTGCGATCTTGGCCAATTTTCGTTTGCACGAATAATTGAGGGACAATTGAAGACTTACTAAAAAAACTTTTCGATTTATTGGTTTTCTTCGGCGAAGTGATCTTATCAAAATATGAATTGGAAAAAATATTTACAAATCATGGATTCTTCTTCCGCGAATAGTTTGCAGTTAATTGAAAGTAAAGTTAAGTGCTTTAAAAAGAATGTTATTAGGGTCATTATTAGTCGGCACTACTTACCAAAAAAATTGCAAAAAAAAAATAAAATAAATGGAAAATAAGTATGTACTTTAAAATTAATATAACATTGTATTTAAATTAATTAATATAACATTAACATTAAACGATACAAAGATAAATGAAGGGAAACAGTAAAACTAAATACAACTATCCCACTGCGATGGCAATGAGGCCATCGGTGTTAAAAAATAATCTGCTAAATAATCGCGTAGGGCGTACGCTGAGGAGTGGGCGTTTATTGCAGTTGGAAGTGGTGAAGAGGTGTTGTTGACATTTCTTTGCGGAAATTGGGGCATATATTCACGTCCCTCCCTTTTCCTCACATAATTGTGCAGAATACAGCAACTTTTTATAATGTTGCTAATTTTTTCATTATCACGACACCGTATTGTCGATGATAACACTTTGAATTTTTCGGTCATCATACCAAAGGCACACTCGATTGTTTTTCTGCCGCGGCTTAACCGATAATTAAAAATTCGCTTTTTGTTATCAAGAACACGTCTTGAATAAGGCCTCATTAAATATTTCGTTAGGGGGAACGCTTCATCGCCGACAAAATAGTGAGGGAACACACAATTTTGACGATCTTCATGGGGCAACTGGGAGGGAGGTGGAATTGGGATACCGGAGTTGGTTAACAACTCTTTAATTCTGGAGGACCTAAAAATTCCTCCGTCACTATTTCGTCCTGCGTATCCCGTTTCAATAAATGTAAATAATCCGTCGGCATCACAGCACCCCAATAAAACTATTGAGTGGTAACCTTTGTAATTAAAATTTGTTGACCCGGTATGGGGTATCTGTTCAATACGGACATGCTTGCCGTCTAACGCGCCTATACAATTTGGGATGTTCCATAGTTGCAGAAAACGTTCAGAAATTTTCTTCCACTCATCAAGGGAGGGACACGGCATATATTGGTCACGTAAAGTATCCCACATCAAACAGGTAGTTTCGTGTACAATTTTGCCAACCGTGGTTTCTCCACGACAGAAGTACAGTCCCAATGAGACAAATGTAGCGCCTGTAGCTAAATATCTGAAATTGATATTGGAAACTTGGAGGAACCAAACAACGAAAAAGTCTACGTGTATGAAGAAAACATTTTGCAAATTCCATATATATATATATAGGAGAAAAACTTTTTGGGAAGCAGTCCAGGTGAATTTATTACTCAATTAATATCATCAAGCTTTCGGTGAATATATCACCATCATCGGGATGCTACAAGAATACAGTTAGAAAAAAAGAACCTCAACCGTCCTTATTACAAAACTCACTTATTGTAGAGATAACACCTACATCTAGGCTTAAAATTATGGTACTCAAACAATTCCCAGTACAAATGCGCAAGAAAGGCGACCAAAATCCAAGCAGACAAGTCCGAAATCGACAATAACAGTTGTGGAGAAGCACCCTGAAATTATAGCCCGATTGAACAATATCGACAACGTTCATGAATCGTTCATAAATCGTAAAAGTGAGGTTATACAAATACATCATAGAGCAAACACAAATTAATAAAACACAGAACCATCATCCCACCTCGAGCTGAAACCTACGCTTATATTTATTCCCAATCCACTCGATGAGGAGAGCAAACGCCTCACTGAGACCCTGAGTGTCAGTTCTCCTATTAATCACGTCCCGAGTACAGTTAATCGTAAGCATCTCCAAGAATAACCTTCTATGATAATCTTTCTCCGTGAAAACCGTCTTCGTCCTCTCCCAGTCAAATTCATGATTCTTCTTCAAACAATGTTCAGCCAACATACATGTATTCTTTCCAGTTCTGATGTCACTTTTATGTGAAATGATCCTCGATGACAACCATCGCGACGACTGTCCCACGTACACACCTTCACACGAGGCACACGGAATCGAATACACCACCGACGACACATGTTGGGGATTAATCTTACCCTTGAGTTTCGTAAATACACAACTCTGCAGCGTTAAAATGTTCGATTTCACAAACTTTACCCGGGGAGAACCACGGAACACCTTAATCAACTCATCCGTTGTACATTCCATGCTCGGCAGGGCGACAAAACGGGCATCCACTACTGGTGACCGCTCCACACCATCCACCATCACGCCATTGGACAAAAGGCGATTCAGTAAACCCTCAGGATATCCATTCTTGCGAAACAAGTCCCGAAGGCGGCAAAGATTAGCCCTATGAAAGCGGGAATGGGAAATCCTCATAACTCTCCCTCTCTGTGACCTAACTAGATTCCTCTTAATACTTTCCGTATGGAAGGAATGATAATTCAGTATTCGACTCGAACTGCTAGGCTTCACATACCAATCCGTGTACAGTCTGTTGTCCTCTCTAATGACCACCATATCCAGAAACGGAACAGAGTTGTGGCTTTCCCTCTCCAATGTAAAGGCAATATGTTCACTATAAGCATTAAACACTTCCAAAACCATGTCATGTTTATCCTCTGGAATGAGAGCAATTATGTCATCAACATACTTCTTAATGAAATCCACCTCAAAATCAAGCTTCGGTAGACAGTCGTCAATCAAATCATCCATAATGTATTGTGCCAAGATAGGTGAAACCTTGGCCCCCATGGGGGTGCCCAAGATCTGTTTATAGAATGTCCCCTGGAATCCGAAAAAAGTATTATCAAACGAAAAACCCAGCAACTCGAGAAAATCGTCCATGTTCAGTAGAGTGTGACCTCCAATCGATTCCCAATGTCTCCTCACTGTATTCTCCGCCAGACTTAGGGGGATGTTCGAGAACAACGACACCACATCCAAACTAATAATCCGATAATTGGAAGGAACTAGTCTTTCATTGACAAACAGAGCAAAGGTAGAAGAGTCTTTCACAACATAATCATTATCCATATATGCTTTTGTTAGGATATCCGTCAACAACTCAGCAACACCACTCGTCGGAGCCAAACATGAAGATACAATCGGTCTAAGGCACAATGTTGGTTTATGCACTTTCGGAAGGCCATAGAACTGTGGTGCTCTCGAATCATAGATCATATATTTTTTAGCTTCACTGTCAGAAATCCGTCTCCTCGACTTCAACTTCGAAATCAGCTTGTTCGCCCTCTGTTGAACTGTACTCGTGGGATCTCTAGGCAGTCGTATGTAATAGTTCACATCCTGTAAAATCTCCTCCGCCAATCTTACGTATTCCGACCTCTTCAGGACAACAGTAACGGATCCTTTATCTGCTCTAGTCACTATTAAGTCCGGGTTTGACTTGAAGAAACTACGTGCAACCCTCAGGTCCCTAGACAGACCGTCCATATTAACCGTGGATTTGTTAGTCAAGTTTGTAAGAATATTGACTACTCTGGCCGTTAAAACATTTTTGTTTTGACCATCCATCATGTGAATCACACTAACCAACTGCGCCAATAACTTCGGAAGGTCAACGTCCGCTAACGTTGGTCTAACACTGAACTTCGGTCCCAATGCGATGAGGCTTCTAACTCGCTGTGGTAACTCAATTCCTGACAAATTCTTCACCCAGTTTTCTTCTGTGTGTACTACGTTATCTTGACTTTTTTCAATCAAAGAACGAATCTTCTTCAAATTCCCATCCTTTACCGACCTATACTTCTTATTGTAGAACGCTTTCATTCTATCCTGAAAACCAGCAAAACAGGTCTCCGGTAACAACTGTCTCAACGTCTGCTTCAGATGCTTCAATGTCTCCTCCATCTCCTTTATTCTTCTGCATGTCATCGATATTTCCAGATTAAGGATACCATTCGCCAATCCGGCACCCATTCTACCAATCCTACCCCTCAAGGTACCGCCATTCAGATCCCGTATAGAATCTAGTTGTCTAACACTCGGAGTTATATGAGACGGTCGAAGATTTCTAGTTTTACATGTGAGAAGGAAAATCCTCCTGTTTCTCGCCATTACAAGTTTTGATGTTAACTTAGCCCACTTTTTAAGTGAAATCTTGCATTCATAACCATATTCCATGCCCATGTTGTTATAGAATCCCATCATTAATAGATAATTACAGATAATCTACTTTTGACTGAATGTAAGTAGGAGAAAACTTTTTGGGAAGCAGTCAGGTGAATTTATTACTCAATTAATATCATCAAGCTTTCGGTGAATATATCACCATCATCGGGATGCTACAAGAATACAGTTAGAAAAAAAGAACCTAAACCGTCCTTATTACAAAACTCACTTATTGTAGAGATAACACCTACATCTAGGCTTAAAATTATGGTACTCAAACAATTCCCAGTACAAATGCGCAAGAAAGGCGACCAAAATCCAAGCAGACAAGTCCGAAATCGACAATAACAGTTGTGGAGAAGCACCCCGAAATTATAGCCCGATTGAACAATATCGACAACGTTCATGAATCGTTCATAAATCGTAAAAGTGAGGTTATACAAATACATCATAGAGCAAACACAAATTAATAAAACACAGAACCATCATCCCACCTCGAGCTGAAACCTACGCTTATATTTATTCCCAATCCACTCGATGAGGAGAGCAAACGCCTCACTGAAACCCTGAGTGTCAGTTCTCCTATTAATCACGTCCCGAGTACAGATGACATGACATGACATGACATGGTTTTGGAAGTGTTTAATGCTTATAGTGAACATATTGCCTTTACATTGGAGAGGGAAAGCCACAACTCTGTTCCGTTTCTGGATATGGTGGTCATTAGAGAGGACAACAGACTGTACACGGATTGGTATGTGAAGCCTAGCAGTTCGAGTCGAATACTGAATTATCATTCCTTCCATACGGAAAGTATTAAGAGGAATCTAGTTAGGTCACAGAGAGGGAGAGTTATGAGGATTTCCCATTCCCGCTTTCATAGGGCTAATCTTTGCCGCCTTCGGGACTTGTTTCGCAAGAATGGATATCCTGAGGGTTTACTGAATCGCCTTTTGTCCAATGGCGTGATGGTGGATGGTGTGGAGCGGTCACCAGTAGTGGATGCCCGTTTTGTCGCCCTGCCGAGCATGGAATGTACAACGGATGAGTTGATTAAGGTGTTCCGTGGTTCTCCCCGGGTAAAGTTTGTGAAATCGAACATTTTAACGCTGCAGAGTTGTGTATTTACGAAACTCAAGGGTAAGATTAATCCCCAACATGTGTCGTCGGTGGTGTATTCGATTCCGTGTGCCTCGTGTGAAGGTGTGTACGTGGGACAGTCGTCGCGATGGTTGTCATCGAGGATCATTTCACATAAAAGTGACATCAGAACTGGAAAGAATACATGTATGTTGGCTGAACATTGTTTGAAGAAGAATCATGAATTTGACTGGGAGAGGACGAAGACGGTTTTCACGGAGAAAGATTATCATAGAAGGTTATTCTTGGAGATGCTTACGATTAACTGTACTCGGGACGTGATTAATAGGAGAACTGACACTCAGGGTCTCAGTGAGGCGTTTGCTCTCCTCATCGAGTGGATTGGGAATAAATATAAGCGTAGGTTTCAGCTCGAGGTGGGATGATGGTTCTGTGTTTTATTAATTTGTGTTTGCTCTATGATGTATTTGTATAACCTCACTTTTACGATTTATGAACGATTCATGAACGTTGTCGATATTGTTCAATCGGGCTATAATTTCGGGGTGCTTCTCCACAACTGTTATTGTCGATTTCGGACTTGTCTGCTTGGATTTTGGTCGCCTTTCTTGCGCATTTGTACTGGGAATTGTTTGAGTACCATAATTTTAAGCCTAGATGTAGGTGTTATCTCTACAATAAGTGAGTTTTGTAATAAGGACGGTTTAGGTTCTTTTTTTCTAACTGTATTCTTGTAGCATCCCGATGATGGTGATATATTCACCGAAAGCTTGATGATATTAATTGAGTAATAAATTCACCTGGACTGCTTCCCAAAAAGTTTTTCTCCTACTTACATTCAGTCAAAAAGTAGATTATCTATATATATATATATATGATAAATTCGGAAAATAAGTCACGGCGTGACCGGAATCGAACCGGATCTCAGCTTTACGCGCTGTTGCTCTTCCATTAAGCTACCACGACTATGATTTATTTTCCGATTAAAATAATAAATAATAAATCATAGTCGTGGTAGCTTAAGTGGAAGAGCAACAGCGCGTAAAGCTGGAGATCCGGGTTCGATTCCCGGTCACGCCGTGACTTATTTTCCGAATTTATCATATCTTCCCTATCACCGGGTTGGTGAAAAAACACCATTTCATATATATATATATATATTCGAAATAAATTCATATTAATAACGTTTCATCTGTCCTATTGCAGTGGACGAATGTAAGAAAAAGTGGAAAAATTTAAGGATCACTTTTATGCGAAACATAAAACCTCCACCAAGCGGCAGTGGGATCGCCAAAAAACCGTACTATTTAATGAAGGCCATGGAGTTTGTGCTTCCCTTCACAAAAACTTGTGGAAATGTTACCACCAGTTTACCGGAACCGGAAGGAGCTCGGCAGTTGCCAGATTCTGACAATTCGGCGAGTTCGCCCATTTTACAGCCACAAAACGCAGATGCATCAACGGAGCAATCGATGACCACGCCGCGTGTGGAGGGACATTTAGACAGTAGGAAGCGGAGAGCGAAAGCGGAAGACGTGGATGAAGCTTTCAGGGAGTATTTCATGACAAAAAAGTCCCTATTAAGCTCCAAGGATCCGTTAGAAGCAAAGGAGAGATGTATAAGAGAATTCCTTTCAAGTTTGGTTACAGATCTAATGGAGCTGAACAATGGTCAAATTAGAGAATTTAAGAGACGAACGTTATTTTTAATAGATGAATTAATTGACAAATAAATGATGTACCGTTTTGGAATTTGCAGTCTTTTTTCATCATTGCTACTATTTCCATAATCAAAACTCACCTTATTGTTATTAGAATTCGTTCTTCCGCACTAACACATTCCCTCATGTTCGTGTCAACATATAATATTTTTGGCGAAATTATTTCGACCAAATGTAGGTACGATTGTTTGGACATTCTATAAAATGCGAGAAATTTCGCGTCATCTATTTGTAGCTCTCTCGCCGAAATGAAGAGTCTATTGTTCACGTTACGTGCAAGGTAAGGATGAACCCAACAAGTACGTCTTCTTCTTCTCTTCATCCTCCGGTACCACATGTACATGACAATGTCTTCTTCATCTTCCGAATAATACATGATTTTTAAAACACTATTTGCCAAAGTTCGAATTCGGTTGGACGGCGTAACATCGACTGAGTGAAAACTGGTCGAGTATTTTAAAAGCACCCTCTCCTTCAAAATTTTGACCTGCGTTTGCGGATCAATATTTATTGTACTATAAAAATCGGACCATTCAGAAACGATTCGTATATTGCCGGAGTATAATAAAACGTTTCTGCCGAAGTTCGTTTTATCGATTTCAACGTTCGCAAATCCGCGTTTTTGTCACAGCTACTGAAAATTATCGGTTCAATCACATTTGCTGAATTTTTAACTATTAATGAAGCATATTATCCAATATACTAATATAAATCCGTTTTACAGTTAAAATCGTAGGTTATTTTATTTTTCTGTTTAGATGGTTCATAGTAATATTATTATATTAACGACAAAGACAACGGGTTTTTATAATTTTCACAAAAAAGAGTGAATATTTTCCAAATTGAAATGGTTGACGCTGCTGTTTGATGTAAATCCATGTTCAATTTAAGAAAGATATTGCTCGTTTACGGAAATTCATTCACATTTTCTTCATCTGATAAAGACCGAATATTTCGAAAATGCAATCATATTGTAGTTATTTTTTGAATATATCTGTATAAATGTTCACCTCATTAATTAAAAGAATATGTTGCTACGCAGAACTCGATCAAACGAATAGTTATTATATCACATTTGTACGAAGCTTCAAAACAATTCATATTAGGTTATATGATTGCTGATAATTACTTCATAATTTGGTGCAGTTTTTGAAAATTTTAATACGATTGGAATGAATATTCTGCATTTTTCTATACATTTTCGAAAGACAATTGTTTAGGTAATACTCAAATATAAAAGCATACGCCTGCTGGAAGATATAAATAGTAGAAAAAATTAAATGCCCCATTTATTCCTTTTAACGAAATAAGCACAACAGGTTACGTGCTTTCGTGAAAAAAGTGCATCTAAATAATTTCAAGTGTTTACGCCATACGTCAATAAATAATTAATTCGGACCATTTATGATTAACAAAGAATCGAAATAGATTTTGAATGGAATTATCGAAGTTCCTTGTTCCTATTCAATGTTCACGTGGCCCACATCACCGATTTCGTTTCCGAGCAGGAACGAACGAAGAAATTTCCTCGTACAAGGGACAAGAAATTTGCTTCATTTCGTCGTTTGAAAGGGACCCATATCTGTCAACGAACAAACCCTCGATAAAGATGTGGTCTCACTCTTTTTGCCTGATGCCTCTAGTGTCACAAGTACCGGTTTCAGGGGATAATCAACGCCGCGGCCGTTGTCTACGAGTTTTGAACTGAAATTTCGGATTTCGTTTACAGCGCGTTAATTATAACGCCGGGCCTGCGGTAATACCTCGGGCGGAGGTTAGGTGATTAACATAAGTTATAGACCAAAAACATTCATGTCTGCTACCGAATCAACGAAATTTGGTTGATCGAAATCACCTCCGTGTGCGGTTGGCCTTAGTCACTTTCTTTGTTCTTTGTATCGCTTCAGTTTCTGTATTTATTTCCATTAATACAGGTAAATGGTCTGATGTTAGTTCGTCTTTCGTTTCTATAGTATACGTCCATGGACAGTTTTTGATAACGGCTATATCTAGCACGTCCTTCGTGTTGTGTGAACTTATGTGAGTCGCCTCTTCTGGGCCGACTACTAAAAGTTCGTTATTTTCCGCAATTCTTTTCAGATCCGTTCTATGCTGGTTTCGATTAATCGAATTCCAGTCGGGATGCTTTGAATTCAAGTCCCCCGCTAATATCGTTGGTACTTTTGTGTTGCAAATCTTTTTTAATTCATCTTCGTTCACTTCTTTTGAGCAGGGAATATATCCAGAAATTATATTCAACTGTGCTCTTTTCGTTTTCACTTGTACTCCTGTTGCTTCCAGGTTTTCTTCATTTTTAATCGGCAGCTGTCCGTGCTCGATTCCAATTTTTATCAAAATTGCTGTTCCTCCTCCTCTTCCAGTGAGTCTGTCATTTCTGTAGATATTGTAGTTGTAATGAAGTATCTGGCGGTGGCGAACAAAAGAAACCGAACTACGTCACCGACAACAGGTGGACGCGACCGTGTTTTGGGGACAAAAAGGTCGCGAGGGAAATAATCAAACCACGAATGAAAATATTTACACACGTGTAATGATGGATTACTTACAAGAAAATACGAAAAGACGATAGGGAGAACAAACTCTGAAATGTAATAGTACGTGAATACAGAGCGCGAATGGACCGCGGACAGAGCGGTGAACAAAGCTACTGCGTAGAACGAACAAAGTGAACGCGCAAAATACGCGTGAGTACGAAAAGAACGAGCGCGAGGAAAAGCGTCGTACCGAACAAAGTGAACGCGACGGATAACAGGTGGCTGTACCGGAGAGCGACAAAAGAGAATCACGACTTTGAAACGAACTGAACTGGTCGACTTCGGAGGCAGCGAAAAAGTGAACGAGACGACTGAGCGCGTCTCAATTTAAGGGTGCGCAATTGTAAAAGGTAGAAGGAGATTGGGGGGATTTGATTCAGAATGCGAGGTTAAATTGAAGTGTGCGTATTGCGGCAATGTTGAACTGTGATGATGATAGTGGTATGGTTGAAGAATAGAAGGATTTGTCGTAGTAGATGAGGGTGGTGGAATTGATGTGTCTATTTGAAAAGCAGATGTTGGGTTGGGATTTTGAAAAGATCTTTGAAGAGAGGAAAATGAAATGGGGTGGGCAATAGGGGATATTTGAGGACGTGCAGGTTGCTTATATGTCTCATTATATTTTTGAACCAACCTCAGGACATCTAGGCGGAAATTCAGTTTATCCTCCTCCGAGTATTTTTCTATATTAGGAAGAATTGATTGAAAAAATAATTCATCCGGATTGCTATTTGGCTTATTAAGATATTCAGATATTGCATCTTCGATGAATTTTCTGTTTAAAACATTTATCTGGCGAACTAATACCTTGCAAGGTATCAGGGACGCCATAAGATCTTCACCCTTCAACCAAGTGATGAGCAAACTGATCACTTGGGACCTTTCTTTGTCGAAAATAGTCCTTCGCCGGACGCCAGGTTGGCTCGATTCGTTGGGTCTGGGTACCGTCCTCAGCTGCATGAAAGAAAAAGTTGCAAAAATCAATCTTTTGAATTACTGTTTCAAAACTCACCAACAAACCGATGTGCGATGTCGCTGTGGTTTACCACTCTGTGGGTATAACTATCCCACCGCCCAGGCATCCGTGTGGATCTCCATACCTAAAACCACATATTTAATTATAAATATCATTTACATTTCTGTATTAAACATTGAATGCACTGGTTTTAAGGTGGAGTTAAACATGTTTAATTTTACCTGGGGCGACATGTTCCTGGATGGCTTCTAGCAATGTTGTTGCATCCCTCGACGTCGATCATCCCCAACACCCAATGCCCTTCCACCATGCGTCCTCGATGGTACTTCCGCTTCCCAAACTTTGCCTCATCTATCTCCCCGAGAGGTAGGGGATTGTGCAAATAGATAAAAGTCTATTACCATCTCACGGCAGTAATGGTTCCTGTAAAATATATATTAAAATAAATTGTATAACGATAAAGTAAGTCTTACCAAGCGACGAGCGTTTCAGAGCTTAGCTGAATGCTCGTCGTTGGATCCGCGCATCAGATATGTACACAGCTGGTGTGCAAAAGAGCCAATAATCTGGAAGGGCTCCAGGTGAGCATGTTCCCGCCAGGTATCTTTGGCCAGGCGGCGATGTTTTGTGCACCGGTACTTTGTGCAGCGGTACCGACCAAGCGCATGTTGCCCATCCGCATCGGTTGGTGATGCGTCGGGCAGTTCGAAGGCTGCGACGGTAGCAAACCTTTCTCGACGCACCACTCGCGATCATTTTCACTGTTGGGCAGATTGTCGGAACCCCATGAACGTTCCGTGCTATCAAGTGAGAACGAATTCATGATTATACAAATAAAATATTAAAACTGAAAAATAATTACGTTAAAATGAATAATTTTCAAAATTTTCAAAATGTCGTCAAAATTATTGGCGGTAGATCTAAATATTTAATACTTTGGTGTTTGGTTTCTCATATTACGGAAAATTTTTGTTCTAAATTTAAAATAAATTGAATGTATAGTTTTTGCACAACTAATTTGATATTATGCTTTCTTATATGCAATGAGTCAAATTTATAAATGATCCTGTGTTCTGAATAAGCGTTCAGATAAAGCGCGGATTTTTCCATCAATTTTTTGTTTAACACACATGAAATAATCTTTTGAAAAACTGTAAACACCTTGTCGCAAAACCCTGTATCGTAAATCAAAATCAATATAAATTTTTTTATAAATAATTCATGAAAATGTTTCATCTAGCGAAGCAATAAACAGCAATTTTTTTATCTCAGAATATTAAAATAAGTGAGAAAATTAAATCATCCTATTTTTATTGATGTATTATTTGATAATAGTCGGAAAACCAAAAAAGAGTTTATCATTAGTCAACCTCTAAAATTCATGTAATGTTCGCAAAACAGAAATTTTTGATGATACACACAAATCTGTTTGACTAAATGCAAAAAAAGTTTGTCGTTCTAAATGTCTCGCCACTAAGCCTTCTATAACTTTACGTTTCCAAATTGTAAAGGTGATAAATAAATATGCATATGAAATATATGCACATTAATGCAAGATTATGAACCTTTTCTTTTATGTATTTTGTTCGTTTGCTTTAAATTCGTCTCAGAAAATGGTATTGAATATATCAATGAGTCAATAAACTTACTTTGAGTTCTGGATCAATGGTTTAAGAACGGATTAAGAAATGAAAATCGAAAGCACTTTTGACACGTAGTTGTGGGCGCTGTTGATGCGATACAAGCAATATGCTGAGTACAGATGTCTAGTCGTTCCCTTTCCATCAAACAAACATCGGGCCGCATCGGATGATTTCGGAGCAATCAGATACGCCGCCGGTACCACTACTCGTACACCCGACTGGTTAGGATTAATTTCTTCGCTTCTTTATACTTTTTCCTTAAATTTCAATCCTCCTAAGATGGTATATGGGTTTCAATTAAAACATTTTTCCAGATAAGAGGCATGTTTCGTCTTGAACTATGATGATTCAAAGCTCAGTTCGAATCGATGCTTCCTGTATCCTCAAAGTCGGTTCATGGTTATTGTTGTTACTTCTAACACCATTTGTTGCGCGTTTATTCTGATGAAATGAACACTCTTTTTGTTTTCTTAGAGAATTTGATGTGACAAATCTCTATTTATTAAAATAAAATAACAACGTAAATTAACTTTAAAATGAAAATTGTTATCGACACTCGCGTTTAAATTGCCCCAACCGTTCGTATTGAATCACTATTTCATGCTTAAGGTCTACAGTGGCACTGTCTTTATGTGTTACTCCGCACCCTTAAATACGATTCTATAGAAAGAAAAACGGTACTTCAGAAATTCCAAATTCGGTAACATCGATGGATCGGCTGTCTTCTGTTTACAAACTTTGGGGCAATAAACAGCTTATCCCCAAAGGAAGGGGCCGATTCTTTGAAGGTACGAGTGCCCAAACCGGCACTATTTTAGGACGAACTTAAATCTATTGTCCCTCGAAATGGTTGTTTCCATCATTTCAACAAGGCAATGGCGCCCATTTTTAGAGCAGAACATTAGAAGTTATAACAAATAATTTAACATGTTGAAAAAACTTATTCAATATTTGCTGTTTTACCTTTGACCTGCGATTTGGACTATCGGGTTCTTGTAGGATTTCTTTTAGATGATGAATTATTCTGTCAACTATTATTTCAATAATGTGTTTATTACATTTCTTATTTGTGTTTATTACATTTCATACTATAAAACAAATATAAACTAATATAAGCGAATATAAAATGGACTAACATGAGAACTTTGACATCAATCGAATTTTTCTGTGAAGAAAAATGCTTTGCTTTCGCTTTCTTTTCCGTTATTGGTATCATACAATGATAAGATAATGTCCCTTTGACACTTGAAGCCTATCTGAATCTAGTTTCGCCACCGGGAAGGCTGCATTTTAATGTGCTTACAATCTAGAGCGCCAATGCACTTTGGAAATTGGATATGTTAAAAAAACCTTCCTTACTTTGTTGATCTCATTTCCACATGGCATTTGAGATGAAACAGCTCGCCGTAGATTTATCCACTCCTAGGAAATACCCAGTAGCTTGTAAAACCATCCCAGTTGCTAAAAACCGAACAGTCGCCAACATTTCAAATTCTTTCAATATATTTCCACACTTTTAAGACCTTGCTGAGAGCTTTGTCCTCATTAGATTTAGGCGACACATCTCGTTTGTATGAGTTTTCCCCGGATCTGGTCTACTACATTGAAGCTTTATAACTTTGTATACGTGATAATAATCCAATCAATCTAGAAAGTAGAAACTTTTATGGCAAGTCGATGTTAATCTTACAAATTCGCAAAAGTAAAAATGGATTTTTTCGCGATGGATCTCTCATAGGAAAAGAGTTGAATTAGAAATTCGTAGTTCTTAAAAAAATCTGTCGATTGGATGTGGGAAAATGTAAAAAAAAGCGAGAAGTTTTCAAATTTTTCAATAAATATTTCTTTTGTGAATTTGATGATGATATTTTAGTTATAGGTTAACGTTAGAACATTTTATTTATGTAATGTATTTTTTAAGGTGATAAATGACCGGACACCAAAGGGCGAGTTGAGAAATAGATCAGTCGGAGTTGCTCATGCAATATCATAAAGCAACTCTAACACTTCTTTTCCAGCTCTTTGAATAAACGTTTATTTAACTTTTGTCATTCCACTATACACGACTTTTTTGCTTTTATGGTTTTGTAACTTGAAGGTATCACATAAAACAGCAGTTAATAAACGTTTGATACTAGTTATTTTAAGTAGAAAATATTGATAATTTTCTGAAATATTAGGTGTTTTCGGGACAAAGCACTTTTGGTAAAATCTATCTTCTTAACCGAGGATTTATCGTAAAATAATTTTACGAAACCGGCCTTAATCTCACGGAAGTTTTTTGTCCAAGTAACCTTTTTTCATTATCAATACCGAAAAACTCTCGAAGACACGTAATTTGAAGAAGTGGGAGTCTAAAAGAAATTGTAAGTACAATCTTTTCTTCTTCAACACCTTTTTTCACGGATTTAGCGATGAGGGCAATATATTGGAACATGTAAATTCGCTGTTTTGATACGGTAGACAAATTTAATGAAATAGATTTCCGAGCTATTGTAAGACGGTTCCCCATAGCCCCGAGCAAAACGGTGTAGCGGAAAGAAAAAATCGTACACTCCCAAGAAATTGCCATATGTGTGATTGAATCAGAATTTCCATCTTTTTTTGAGCTGAGGCCCTCCTGGATGTCGAACGCGTTAAATCTGCATGAAGTATGAACCGGAAGGTTCCCCATCTTGAGCCCCCCATCTTGAGCCGTCTTAGAGTGTTAGATCCAAAGGTTGTGAATTCATATAGAGAACCTGATAAGAAAAGTCAATTCGAGTCCAGGTGAAGATATGGGATTTTCGTTGGTATGAAAACGATCGAAAAGGATATCGAATTTGGTCCCGTCAAGGTGAAAATAGTCATAAATATAGGGGGTCAGATTTGACAAAAAAGGAAGGAAAACGACCACTATTGACACGTTTTCCCAAACACCAAAAGCGACCATAAAGACGGAAAGATGGAGTCGAAGTTATGTCGGTTATCGACCCGGACAAAAAAGAACACGAAGAAGAAGATGCAACTGGGAACATTCATTTTGCCATATGACCGCGAGGTTGAGGAAGACCTAGACTATGGAGAACATGTTGTCGTGGAAGACCCCAGAAGCTATTGCTGAAGAAATAGAGTAAAACGTCATGTTATCAGAAATTCCAGTGAAGCTTGCATTAGCGTCGTCGACAGTTGGAATTGATGAAGAAATACCATCAATCCTGAAGAACTACACTTGGTCAATGATTGATAAGCCAAAAGACTGATGGATACAATACTAAGAGAACCGCAGCGCAAAAAAGCGTTATTCGTAACAAAGCAAAAGATATGCCGTCTTAATTGAAAAAAGGCAAACACGTTTACTAAGTGAATCACTATATGGCCTCAAACAAACAGAGCGCAGCTGGAATCTGATGTTGCATGAAACCCTAACGAAGTTCGACTCATCGTATATTATCTCAACTCAAGGGAGAAAATGGCCATCGTCATAATTGACGTTTATGACATTTTGATACTCAAAGAGCCGAAATACAATCCACCTCATCGAAGACCTTCCGACTTGAAATTAGCGGACCAAAATCGGAAGATCCGACTTATCGGATCCGAATAGAATATTCGTAATATCCCTAATTAGTTATAGTCCTGGGCCTCTGTATGTAGAAATTATTTGTAATTGTACCCTTCAACCTATGAAGACTCGCCTTAGAGCATTTTGCGAAATTGTCCATCTTCAATTGTATGGAACGATGTGTTGATTCTGTTAATGCGAGCTGTGTTAATGTTTAGGGTCTGCTATCCTGATCAGAATTATATATTATTTGTGCAGCGCTAATTTGTTGATCAGATTCGTGAGGAACAGTCAATGAAAGTTTTGAAAGTAATAACAGTTGTTGCATTGACACAGTAGGATGGATTTTTTTTAACTGTCCACTATAACTTGATATACTCGCACAATAATCACATTTTGCCTTGTCTCTATTGATTATGGCAAAATGCTTCCTTTTTTTTTTTGTAGCTAATTCATAAAGAATTCTTTCTATATTGAGCTTCACTACTTATTTGAAAGTATTTTTGCACAGTAAATGAATGATTGTTCTTCTGTAGACTATGTAAGGTGTTGCCGACACACTTCACAATTCAATTTTTTCAACACTTAATTAGCCACATAACCTGCTACATATGCTGGAGCCGCATGCTTTCTTCATCGAAATTTTCTTCCAAATCTTCAGCAAGATGGAAAGGGTCACAGCAATAACGATGAGGGCTTCACTGCTTCTTCAAAATAAGTGTAGAATCGTGGCTATCCGTAACGATGTGTTCATTTATGAATGTTTGAAGATCACTTAACCCTCTGGTACGCGCGCCTCGACTTATAACGTAGGGATTCGCGTGGCGTCTGAGAGTCACTACAACTTAAAAACGAGAAAGATACTATATGGAATATTCTAGATTTATTTGGACATTACCCTTTTCATTTGAAATCTTATTAACTACTCCTATTTCCATAAAAAATAACCAAATTCTTCCTTCTACTATCTCCGAACAAAAACAAATTAAATTTCAAAGAAGTCGTGAATCTTCCGCACTCTGCGTATTGTTCACGACATCTGTACACATTTTACACACGTATTCGGCTTGTTCTAGACATATAGGTTTGTCACACTCTCTGCACCTATACCTACTCATACGATTCTTCTATCTCGTATACAAAAAGCACCTCTTTCTCTTCTTTTCTTCCCTTTTGTTGTCACTTCTTCTTCTTCTTCTTCTTCTTTTCTTTGTCTAGGGCTACTATGGCCATCTGGACAAGCTCAAGTGCGGCTCGGAATGTCCATAGTGAAACGCGTCTACTAATACCTCCGAGGGTTTGAAACATTTACTAGTGAATAATTGGGTTAGGAAGGAAAATTACACATCACGATTATAACTTGATTGCTGGTTAGAACACAAAAAGACATCACAGCATCTATCTGGAATTATTACTTTGTGTTACCTGTTAGATATATTGTTAACAAAACATTGATACCAATCTCCTGTGTTTACACTATAGTCGTATTTGACATGTTGACAAATATCCAATCAACATTTTAATAACTGTTATTCTTCTACTAAAAATAAGATCATCTATGTTTATCGGAAAATATTTCTCGTGTTTTAAAACCTGCGTTAATTTGTCATATAAAATATTGTTCGTATTAAGCGTACAAGAAAAAAAATGTGAGCTATGTCACCCAACTCTCCGCAATCGCATTGATCAGTGTCTTTGACCTTTATCTTATTAAGATGTTTAGCAGTTAGACAATGGCTCATCTCATCCTACACATAGTAGTAATGTATTTCCGTGGTAAATCTGTTCTATTAAACCACGGTTTACAAAGGAGTGAAGATCCCACCGATATCGAGTATGCTTTCCCTTTCGTGAAGCTCATGTTTTCCCATTTTTCTTTTCATCGTTCCCACACTTGTTTCTTGTAAATGTGCCAAAATTCTTTCGCATCACCTGGAAGTGAAAGAGAAGGTTCCTGATCCAAACTTCGCTTCGCCAACATGTCCGCTTCCTCATTACCTCCTATACCCGTGTGACCTGGGACCCATAACAGTTTGATTGTTGTCACTGTCTTCTCTTCCTTCTGTGTTCCTGCTTTCTGGTCCTAGCTCCCGTTTATTTCCACCATTCAAATGTTCGGCAGGTTTGAGATATCAGATCTTCTATTTTTAGTTCTGATGTTAACTCTACAACCAGAGACTTTATAAAATGATGTCGGAATTGTGCTGCATCGTTATTATTCTCCTTAAAAATTATTTGTGCATTTATAGTACCTACGTTCAACAAATGGTAGAAAATAACCATTGGCCATCGATTTGTCTTACGTGCCACTGAATATCTAGCACACAACTGATCTACCACATTAACTCCATTCTTAGTGGCGTTATAAAACGAAATAATTTCGGGTTTTTGAGCAACGCCAGTGTCATTAACTATTGCATAGTGGGACATAATAAAACATTCAAAAATAATGATCATTGTTATTATTATTATTATTATACAGCGGTTGTACCTCTATATAACGGTAGCGTGAGATCGATCCGGCGAAAAAATGTGCGTCGCACGAATCGATGTAGAGAGGTTAGCGGGCCGAATTTTAGGGATAGGGGGTTCATTTTTGCAGCGATCGGTAGATCTTTTGAACGAGTTCGAAAACGGACGTGATCGGTCTGTCCGTTATCGATTTATCGGCGGTCGCGCGTTTTTTTTTCGAGAATTTTTTGTGACATTCGTCGGGGGACTAGGGGATCGGAAGGGGGCTCGGACGGTCCGCGAAGAATGGTATTTTATCGTGGGTATTTTTCCTTGCTCTCGAACCCGAAACTTAATACGATTTTTTTGCGAAAAACCGAAAATCGCCCATTTTCGCGAAATTTTTAAAAGCCCTCATCTCGAGAAGTACGTACGATTGGAAGACGCGAGATACGTTTTCGAAAAGGGCAAAGATAGTTCTTTGTTTTTTGTCTGCCGCTCGATTCTGCAGCTCCCTCCCTTCTTGGAGTAAAAAATTCGTAAAGGCGAAAGTTTTCGTTTTTTGCTTATATTTCGGAGGCGGTACGTCGGACGACGAGACGATCTTTTAAAGATGTTTCTCAATTATTGCGAACAATCTTTTGCTAGAAGGTTCCGAAACTGTAGGACCTATCGTGAGAGAAATAGAAAAAATTAGGGTGTCGCGAATCGATTTTCGTCTGGTACAGCTAGCTCTTGAAAAATTTGGGATGCCTGTTTCGAATAGATAATTAATACGGCTTTCTTTCTTCTCGAGACGTCGCGGACGTAGAATTTACCGATTCTCCGCAAAAAATTCCAAAACTAAACCGTCCGCTCCAAAAACGTTTCTTCTGGTAATATCTCCTTTATTGCGTCACGTATCGAATTATCGCTCACACGAAAATATTCGAAAAAAAAATTTGCTACGAATCTTCCGAGAAACGTAAGGCCATAGGAATAGCCGTTTTCGAGGAAAGCATCAGAAAATTTTGAAAATTCGAAAAATTCCTCTTGTGTGCCGAAGGTATACGATTGCGCTCCGGAAAGTTTCATGCACGTAAAGGTATAGAGATGGCGATGTTCAGAACACCAGCAGAAAACTGTACTGGGTTGGTTACTTAGTTACAGATATTTATCACATCAGACTATGCGAAGGTTAGATAGCGACAGTTTCCACTTGACAAATGAGTCATTTACGTAATGTTGCAATTAAAAAAAAATATATATATGTATTTCATATAATTTATCTACGGTCTACATTCAAATGTATAATTCGTTATCCAACAGGATCATTAAGTATTAAGAGTTTTTTTGATGTTCTTGTGTAACGTCAGGAGAAACCACCTGAAATGACAGACATTTCCCTACCGTCATCAGGAATGTTGCAATAGAAAAGTTTCAACTAATAAGAACAATTGTTCAAATTGTAATGATGAAAACGAAATTGACTATTATCGTTATTAGATGAAAAAAACAGTACTTACCTTTCATTATTAGATACAGATTCTGGAATGAAGTAGTATATACGACAAATTAATTTTTTGTGCGGTGGGTACATTAATTGAATAGAAAAAATTTTTTTACACGGAATTTAATCTTGAAAACGCATGACATATATTATTCTGCCTCGGACATGGCGGTCTCCGTCGCCGTCTCCGTCGTCGCCATGAAGGCTTGCAACGCTTCTATAAGAAGCGTTGCGGCCTCCATCAAGGGCGTTGTCGGTGGTGGCTGCGAGGCTGTGCGCTCAGGAGTCGCCGCTCGCACCGGAGCCCTCGCAGCCCTCGTTGTACTAGCCGAAGGCCCCCCGCGACCCGCATTATTTCCGGAAGGCCCCCGGCGATCCGCATTATTGCCGGCAGGCCCCCCGCGACCTCTCCTGCTGCCAATATTGGCGGCGGGTGCTCTAGGCCCATACAGGACGAACATCGATTCCGTCCTGTTGTACTACAAGGGAAATTAAAGTAATTAATCTAAGTTCTTTGTTCTGTAGTGGTATGACTTACATTATTTGTTTTTCTTCTGTTTTTGCCTTCATGGATAAAATAAAATTATTAGCAACTATATTGAGCAAAGCAAAGGGGAAGAAATTTTGTTACTTACCCATTGAAAACGCATGTCATATATTATTCTGCCTCGGACATGGCGGTCTCCGTCGTCGCCGCCGTCGTCGCCATGAAGGCTTGCAACGCTTCTGTAAGAAGCGTTGCGGCCTCCATCAAGGGCGTTGTCGGTGGTGGTTGCGAGGCTGTGCGCTCAGGTGTCGCCGCTCGCACCGGAGCCCTCGCAGCCCTCGTTGTATCAGCCGAAGGCCCCCCGCGACCCGCATTATTTCCGGAAGGCCCCCGGCGATCCGCATTATTGCCGGCAGGCCCCGCGACCTCCTGCTGCCAATATTGGCGGCGGGTGCCCTAGGCCCATACAGGACGAACATCGATTCCGTCCTGTTGTACTACAAGGAAATTAAAGTAATTAATCTAAGTTCTTTGTTCTGTAGTGGTATGACTTACATTATTTGTTTTTCTTCTGTTTTTGCCTACATGGATAAAATAAAATTATTAGCAACTATATTGAGCAAAGCAAAGGGGAAGAAATTTTGTTACTTACCCATTGATAATCGGTGAAAGACGAGAAAGGTTTCGATCAACGTCTGTCCGCACTAGAGATCGGTTAAGTAGGAGTGGGAGGTCGGCAGTTGGCATTGGTTAGGTATGAGTGAAGAAATGTCGGCCTTATAATATGAACCAATGGTTTTGTACTCACAGGCGAAAGGGTGGATGCGTTTGACCACTACCACCACGAAAATTCGCAATTCTGCCGCAAAACACAAATCCTGGCTATGCCGCGCCTTCTATCGTCCGATTAGAAAAATATGTAGCATTGTGGAGGCGAAGGGCCGCACATAAAAAAATACGTAAACACAACGGACGTGGCTATTTACTCACACTGATACAACAGGTGTAGCGATCTCGCTGAGATGCGATTGTCCTGATAAAATGAGATGTACGTTCGACACGTGATCAACAAAAGGAGCGAAGTGAGCTTTACAACAACCGGTCGCGATGCGCGTTCTGTACCGAATGACCCCTTCCGCGTCCGCTTCCCGATGACGCCCACGGTTGGCAGCCGTCAACGTCCGCTGTCAACGTCAAGCCGGCGACCTAGTTGTGGCTAAAGGTCTCCTCACCGGGGGCGACTTGTTAAGTGGTGGTTCCTTCAGCGCCACAGCATCTTTTCTAATAAAAAATGAAATGTGGGCGAAGAAATTGATGTTGTTGCTTTAGATATACCATAAGATGAT
This sequence comes from Novius pumilus, assembly GCA_020654155.1. Classification (NCBI taxonomy): domain Eukaryota; kingdom Metazoa; phylum Arthropoda; class Insecta; order Coleoptera; family Coccinellidae; genus Novius; species Novius pumilus. Next base: position 113,520 of record JAIFOV010000063.1, on the reverse strand, counting down.
AGTTACCGGCACAATAGGTACGAGTCCAATCATTTTATTTTTCGACCTATGATGTAAATCCCCATACAAAACAATAAAATAATTGAGAAGGTATATTTCCGGACGTTGTAATGTACCAACCCAATATCATGTAGTTACGCCACTTATGTTAATACTGTATTGGTATTATCTAAATTCAATTTCCTTTAAATTTTTTATATTTCGATGAAAATGTTAAACAATTGAACCGCGTTCTTCTGATTAACTAATTCTCTTTCAAATAAGTTCTCGTTATCGCTAATTGCTCAACAATTAAGATACCAATTTTGAGTTAAACATAAGTCCAGCCGGATATTTACCTATGCCATGGCGTATTAATCGGACATCCCTTTATTTTTATCCATGATTTTTGACCATGGATAATAGATGATTGAATGAGTAGTTGTCCTATGGGGATACTGGCTCAAAATCAAAGATGGCCGCCGTGTATGTCGGGTTGTCGACCTCGATGTGTTTGGGTGGGCAGAGGATTTAGTGACCTCGACATTAATTTGTGTGTCATGGTCCGGAAAGATCATCTATGATATTAAAATATGTCGTCCGTGTATGTGGGGTCATCGTCCTCGATAATGTTGGGGCGCGTAACGACCTGTATGAGAAAGTTCCGTGACCTCGATTTGAAGTTCGTGTATTAGGTGTCATAGACCCGGGAATCTCCGTTCGGGGTGTCGGAATTCCTAAATTTCTGTGATCTCGAATTGAAGGTCATCGAAGAGGATGTATTGAAAAAGTGTGACGTCAAGATAGTATGTGTGTGTGTGACGTACCATAAGTTTGACATTTCTGTGACCTCAACTTGAGAGTCATAGAAGAGCATGCATCGAAAAAATATGACGTCAGTGTCCTAGAACTGTCGCAGCTTATTTACTAACGTTTCACACACGTATAAATTAATTATATTATCTTTATTTTTGTTCAGTCATGTCTTTGATCTTCACTTTGAAGGGCAATACATCAACTCTGAGTGCTGATTTCCTATCACAATTCCGTTACGGTTTAGCTCTTGTAGGATTCTATTCATACAACAGCGTACCGAACGTGGCGGATAATACATATTTTCATTATACAACTGATAAACGGGAGGAGAAAACTATACAAATACCTATTGGAACGTATGAGATCAGTGATATTGAAGAATTATTACGAAACCAATTGTTTCGTTCTGAAGAGCAAATAAACCAAAAAACACGTTTTTTTGTGAGACCAAATAATAATCTTCTGAAGTGTTCCACGAAAAATATTCTACTGATTTTACGAAACCGAATTCTCTCGCTCGTCTATAAGGATTTTCATCGAAAATTCTTGAAGCTGGTAAACTTCATAAATCGGATTTACCTATTGAAATTATTGGAGTGCGAACGATTCAAATTGACTGTAACATTACCGACGGTGCCTTTTACAACGGTAAACAGTCGCATAATATCTACGAGTTTGCCATAGGCGTTGATCCTGGTTACGCTATCGACGAAACACCCTCAAATTTAATTTATTTACCGGTGACAAAAACAAAATTCATAATATAACTGTGAATATAATAGATCAAGATTTTCGACCAGTAAATTTTCGGGTGAAGATATAATTGTAAGATTAGAATTGAAAAAATGGTCCTAATATTTCCTCAGTATAAATATACAAACTGGACGATTAAAGATTCGTTCTTAAAACGTCAGTCAACAATATCAACATCAGCAGCGACAATCAGAGCAAAAACATCAATACCTCGAAAATCGTCATCGTCAAAGTTAACACGTGGAAAATTATCTCCAAGTGATAAATTATTTTTACAATCAATTGGATATGTTGTCCGCGAACACGTTCAACCTGTACCAGCCCGTCACCAACGATGATTCCATCATCAAAGTGGAATCGCGAACCTATTTACCGTTTATAAAATCTTTCGAAAATAATGATACAATCGAAATAGGTATCAATCGTCCAGACGTATGGTTACTAATGCACGAGGCGGCTTTAATTATTCATGGGAAACTAACGAAAACTGCCGGGACGGGTAAAGTGGAAATGGTGAACAATTTCGGTGCCTTCCTTTTTGAATCCGTACAATATGAATTGTGTGGATTCGAGGTTGATAGCGTAAAGCCCCGTCCAAACCGAAAAACATTCGAGAGCAACACTGTTATGAAACGTAATAAATCAGTGATCGGGGTAAGGAAAAGCATTTCGCGGCAACGTATCAAAGAAATCCCGTGTATGCACCGAGTAGCTCTCGACTCGTAACCCTGCAACATGTGTGTTGGGGTATCCACAAAGATCATTTTAGGGCGAGGTGTGAACAAAATAAATCGTTTTTGCCTGTTACTCTGTTTTCCATCTCGAATGGAAAACACGGTCGTGTTACAAGCAATGAATCGTCAACCGAACCCTAGAGGAGGTAGACGACTCACGACACCCAAAAGGCCTTTTTTAATTATTAAATAGTTCCGAGATTTCATCATTTCAGCGGACGGTTCTATTCAACATATGTCATGTTTCGCCGATCTAAAATGACAACAACAAAACAATTTAATAAAAATCTTTTTATATATACTTTTTGTATATACAGGTATCATGAAGCGTATTCTCCAAATATTTCCCTCAAAAATTTTGATAATTTACACACTAAAAATCCTGACATTTTTGTTTTCTTGGATTCATTTTAAAAAGACTATCAGATGGATTGAAAATATTCAATATAGCATCTTTTTATCAACAATTTTAAAGTTCTAATGATGAAACACAAATATTTCATTTACATTTTTTCCACATTTCGCGAATATTTAGTTTTTTTGGCAAAATTATCTAAACATATTTCTTTATATTGGGGTTTGATTACTTCAATATTTATCAGTATGAACAAATGCATCATGATGAGGTATTGAAAAATTCCCCTTGGGAACGTATTCGTTCGAGGATAGGAACTTTATTCAAGGAGAAAATCCAAAAAATTTAGAAAATGTACCCTTTGTTCAAAGATGAATTCGCATTGTTTTCATCTGTTTCTATTGTTCTTCAAATACTAAATTATGAAAAGAAAGCAATAATTCCATCCCATAATTCGTTAATTCTATCTGTTTTTTTTTGATATTGTAATTGGAATAAATTGTAATGTCATTTGCCTCTATACCTAGGTACTCAGGTGCATAGCGCGAGTCAGAATGAAAAGGGAATTCCCTTTCAATATTCCCATAGATTGAACCACTTTCTCAAGCGAACATCGTAGAAGTGTCAAAAATCGAACATCTGGTGGCAGAGAACTTACGAGATCGACTATTTTTTCGACGAAGGTCGTTTGTAACCATAAAATTGATTATTTGTTGACAGAGAAGGGTGAGGTCGATCGGAATCGTCAATGAATTCCTACTATACTATACTATACTTGAATGAATATGTTATCGTGTTGCAGCGTTTCTTGTTTTATTGGGTTTCGAAAACCCGTGTTGCAGTAAGCCATTAAAACTGTTACTGTTACGATGTTTTTTGGTTTGGACGCGCCTTAAGAGAAACAAAGTAAACAAAGTAAAGGTAAAAAACACGTTTCGGCTCACTGCACCTTTGGCCTCGTCAAAACAACGGAGGTGCAGCTTGTTGCATACGTGTTTTACGTCTGCATGAAATTTCACAGTTGTGACGGATATTAAATATCCTCGTTATTTATTTATTATCGTTATTGCTTAAAGCGAATTTTTGTTGTTCCACCGTGAAAACATGATGATTTTCGGAAAAAATATTTCGTTGCTCAATCATTTTTATTACTCCCTCATTCAAGCATTTATAGTAATCATCAAAAGTGATCATTTTCTTTACAATCCCCTTTTTAATACCCTTAGATTTTTTTACGATACCTTTATTCTCATTCAATTTGAAGGAATACATTTTCGAACGTAAACCTACGAAATCTGTCATGATAAAACCTCTGTTCTCGTCTTTCATGAGTCCTAGAACTTTTTTATTTACTCGAGGAATATCATAAATGTTATTCTCTTCATAATCGGAAGTATCAAAATATTTATGACAATCTCTTTTAATTAAATGATATGGAATAATCCATAATGATAACATTATCAATTCTATAAATCAATGAATCGGTGTCTACGTATAATAAATGACATTCATTTAAATTTTTTAAAATAAAATTGTAGTGGAAATCGTATAAACAAATTTTGAAATATCTAAAATAGATGCTCCAACATAAAGGGTTTATCAAAGATTAAATTTGTCTTTTGTAATTCAATGATTATCAAGTTTTCGGAGTATATCATTCTACTCTTGAAATTCAAACAGTTTATAAAATGATTTGCACCATGCCTTCCACCCCATTTATTAACTATTTTAACAATTCGATGATTCCTTATATTTTCCATGGTCTTTCCATATACTGCGTTGTTCATCAGTTTGAATAGATTTATCTCAAAATCGTTGACTGCTCTTTTCCTCAAATTCGTATTGAAATCTATATAAAACTTTAACCATGGAGATTGTTTAAATTTTGATACTCGATGAATTTTTCGTAAAATCAATCCTCGACTAATAATTTGTTTAAGATTTCTATAGTGAATTATATATTTGTCCTTATTATACAAAGTAGTCATTAGTTTGGATATTTTTGAACCGGGCGGTTTACGATTCTCCGGACAAAACGGTAAATCGGAATGAGAATCGTGCAGGTGTTGGGGTATTCAATATCGACTTCTAGAATGTAACCGTCCGAAGCATCGTCAGCAATCTGTGTAATGTCAATATCCGTACTCGACCATTGAAAGTTATGAAACGGAAGTGGTTGACTCATAGCCCAACCGTATAAATTATTAACGTCTAAATAGAGAAGATATGAAGTTGTTTCATTGGAATCATAACTCTGCATATATTCATTATTTGCTTTACCATATCTGTTAGAACACTGACTAATTCCACCCCTGATTCCTTGTTCGATAAACAGTATCATATCAATATCCTTAAGTACTTGTAATCGACATTGTGTGAATTTGAGCATGCAATCCCATATATAACAGGGTAAAGTGTAATACCATGCTGGATCTAGTCCATATTTATCAATACTGCTCATTCTGAAATTTTCGAAAATATCTGTCAAAAGCATGATATCCGTTTTTAAATAAATATAATTCTAAATAATCTTGTAGATTAGAACAATTAAATGACATCCACACATTTCTTGCGTGATGGTATTCATTATCGGTAATATTTTCATCATTTAATTTGTCATAAAAGTCCTCTTTGGACGGTAGTGCAGGTTCCAATAATTTATCAACATTATCGATGTAATCGTATGGGAAAACGCCTTTTCTAGTGAGTAATTTGAAATTGTTTTCTTCTAATCCTGAAAAGCTTTGACGTAAATTTCGAAAGCATTGAGGAGGAAGATATGATGCTAAATTTTCCAATGATGATGATAGAAATCGAAATGAGTCAACAAAGCGAAATCTAATCTCTGTTTTATTATTATATTGAGTAAATGCAATGTATCTTTCTTTATTCATAGGTAAAACTGTAACTCTTGAATTTTTTGCTAATTCCATGATGATAAAATGGGCATCGTAATTAGATAAATTATGGAATACAACCGGTATCATGAAAGATTTCTTAAACTGTAAATTACATATACTATGCGCCGTTCCACGTATTTCTACTGTGAAATGATTATGATCTAAAACAATTTTATCTGTAGCAGTAAAGGGTTTTTCACAGATATGACAAATTGAACCGTCTGATAGTTTACCGACCATCGGCTCGATATTTTTTATTCGTCTACTCAAATCTTCAGCCATTTCATCTGACCGATTACAAAACCATTCAATACATTCAATACCGGTGTGTTTATTATAATGAGAAATTGATTGATCATAATTACATTTAAAGAAATATCCCGCGCTAATTGGTTTATGCTCTCGATATTTAGGAGTTTTCGATGTAGTTGCTACAGAAATATTCTTCAGATATGATCTGCGTAAATTATAAACGGAGCATTCTGTTTATACACATGATTCTTAAATTCTATATGTGAAAATTGTGGAAATTTAATAGCAATCGCATCGTGATCAATACAGTGTTCGGTATGGATATCTAATTTTTCTTGAGAGTAGAAAAAGTTGAGACAACGTTCACAGATAAACTTGAAACTTTTGCGTTTACTAAGTTGATTAGAAACCAGACGTGATAAATTTTTTATTAATACATAATGATGTTTTATTTCGTAATCATCATCTATCATCATAGTTTCATTATTCCAATCCAAGTTATCCTTAAAATATTTATCCTGTATCAAAAGGAGATTGAAATGTCTATGTGATTTTTTTTTTGAAGAAATACGCAAAGGAATAATTTTAAAACCAGATTTATATTCCAATTCTAATCCGAATAAATTAACTGATAAATTATTCATTTTTTCAAACCTATTTATATCCTTCATTTGTATAGGAAATTTTATATCTTGACATTTGAGCACACGAGAATAATGGGGATAGGATGTTATCCGATCGGCATTTTTTTTTGTAGAATATAAACCTGCTACTATACTCCAAGCGAAACACGCATTATCAGTATTTTTAACATTAAGGGCTAGCGCCGACATGGAACTTTTTAGTCATTCAACTGATTTGTGTCCTATACGTTTATATGAGAGCGCGCCGACATGCCGACAAAGAAATCGGATCAGTTGAATGACTGAAAGTTCCATGTCGGCGCTAAGCCTAAGGCTTAGCGCCGACATGGAACTTTTGATTTGGCGATAGTTTGGTTTTTCTTCGCGAAAGCGCGCCGACATGAGAAACCAAATCGTTAATTTGCATCGACGGGCGCGCCGACTAGGAACTTTCAATTTGTTATTTGTTTTCGCGATAAGGAGTACCGCCAATTTTTTAATGCGAACACAACAAAAGACCCACATTCTTAGTTCTGTTTTCGTTCTCGAACCAATAGAACGTAGTAATTCGGAGACGAATAAGAATTGGAAAAAACTTTAGATGATTTCCATCACTCCCCAACGTAAATTCAAAGGACAAATTATCCAGAAAAGCTTTTTATTTATTATCGGATGAATGTTGCAAGTTTTGGCTATTTATGAATACGTAGAATATATTGAGACGTGATTCTATTGTATCATTTCCCTTTTGTGAAAACAAATTATTTCAGACGTCTGCCTTTTTACTAACTCTAAACAAGGAATAATAAGCGGTCTCTTCGACCGCCATCGATACATATTCAATTCCTATGACCGCGGAAGAAATTGTTTATTGTGTCTTTGGAACGTAGAAATATAAGCACGTTCATTCGTAATATTTCGTCAATTCAATCTTGAAAAAGAACCGCCGCAGCATTTTCAATCGAATCCGAGTTATACGATGAGTTTCATTCTTCATGAAAGGTCCCTTTTAAGTTAGATCAATTTATTGTTTGATCGTAAAAGCGTTTTGACATCCATATAAGAATTAATGAGAGGAATTATTGGCTCATATATTGTCAATTTTTGAATTTGAGGAATTAGAAAAGTATCACTTTCAGGACAAGGAGAGATGCACTTCCAATATCAAATTTGAATAAAAGAATTTTCGAATAAAAATTATTTCATTTCATTATAAATGAGTTATTTATTAGCGAAGGGAAATAAACTAAAAAGTTTCAAGCCCATGTCGGCGCGGATACATCTGATTACGTGTGACACAAACCGATTGAAGGATTTAAAATTTGTGTCAGGTCACAAACTTTATAATCGCTAAACCGCTCGAATCGTATGTCGGCGCGCTCTCGTATAAACGCATAGGACACAAATCAGTTGAAAGACTGAAAATCGCATGTCGGCGCTAGGCCTAATACAAGCCTTTCGATTCTTTATAGACGAAGGTAATTCGATATACGAACTTCCACCATGTGTGAAATCGACTTTATTAAAGTTTACTTCAAGTGAAATGATGGCAGGTAAGGCAAATCCACTATCTTTTTCAGAAAATTCCTCTAATTTTGTAATAATAGAATGTTTAACATAATTCGAAAACCATGGAGTTAAATCTGTGGAAAGATCAACATTGTAATTAACTGTTGGAAAATATTCAAAATCGGTTGTTTCAGATTCTCCACATTTTTTTATGAATTCTCCACAAAAAACAGTATTTATCTTTAGAATTGGTTGTTTTCGCCACATAAAATGTAATCTTCTTTTTATGAGAACAAAAGCGTCGTTTAAAAATTCAAGTATGTCTGTATGATTAAGATTTATAATCGATGCAGTTCGTACTCTATTTTCGAAAGCTGTTTTCATATCTTCCCATATAACATTTTTATTTCCTGGAATTGATATACGTCCACCCGTCTTATTTAAATTAAAATTTTTCAAAATAATTTTGTATCTTCTCAAATGAGAGATTGCACATTGAATTTTTATTTTTTGTCCATGATTGAGCAATTTATTTTTTAATAATTGTTTACTGAATAGTTTTATCTGTTTAGAAATCAACCCCAACCAAATAAATGCGTTATTTAAATTTCGAGATTTTTTCAGAATTTTTATTGCATCATGAAAGAAAATCATTATATCATCACATACCTTTTTCATTGTTTCACTCTTTTAAAGATATAAACTCCAAATTTACCGCTGGGTTTGCAGCGACGTTCGTATCGATGATGCCGGTTATTTTGAAACCGATGTCACCCGCGTTTATCTTATCCAAGGATCCCTCTAATAAGTTGGTATAAAGCTTCGGTAAAAAAACCACTCCCTGTTCGATATCGATCAATATGGATTTACCGCACTTTGTCTTGACCAACGACGCTTTCCTGATCGGGTAAACGGTATCTGCTGGCAAGTCTTTCAACTTTACTATATCCCTTTGTTTGGAATGTTGTGCTGATGCAATTTTTTGATTGAGGGAAGCTACAATATCCATTTTAATGTTTGTCACAACTGAAAGTGTATTTACAATAATTTGCTAAAAAAATATATATTTCAAACTTACCAATTACTATTGATATATGAATATTCAAACTTGAGAATCGTTTTTTCTTTACGTTCACGATCACGTTTCTCAATAAAACTGAATAATTCATTCTTTGGAAATTATATATATAATTACATTATATTGCCCCATATTAATCACATTATACTTTAGGCAACGCAGACTGTATAGTAATTACGTATTTCTATCATCACTCGTTGAAATAAGCCATTACGTATTTCTAAGCTAATTACGTATTTCTATCAACACTCATTGAAATAAGCTAAGTAAGCTAAGTACCGAACATTATAAATACGATATACGCTCTTTGTTAATCAGAATAAATCAGAATACCAAACCATAAACACCTCATCCATATTGTGCAGCGTTTTATTTTTAAAAACGAGATTTTCATCCTAAAAATCATAATTGGCGACGAGGATGGGATTGTGCCAGTTTCTATGAAAGAAGAGACAAAACGAAGAGTGCGTCCAAGAACTTTCCAAGAGACCATCAATTTCCATTGAGAAGGTGCAATCCAAGAACAAGGACGAAAATTACGAGAAGTCTGATCAATCGAGTAGCGCCCTTTGACGTCTTCCATAGACACACTTTTGGGTGAGTGTTTCCTTTCTATTTATTTCTCGCAGTTCCCTAATCTGCCCCAAAATTAGTCAATCTTTTCCCCAAGTTTTGTGCGTAAAACTTGTATAAGTTTTTCCTAGGTTTCTTTCGAAAAAAAAAACCGATTCCAAGTTTTTATCTAGGTTTTCCCTATAAAAAACCGATTGAAAATACGTATCATCGTATAAGCATCAAATATAATCAATTAAATAATTCACAATTACGTCTATAAAGCAGTTTAAGAGTAAGAAAAAAGCAAATAAAATGGCTACAGACCTTTCATTAGCAGAAAAATTCGGTGTACTTCTACCCCATTTTTCAGGAGTAGAAAATGAGTTACATTCATTTATTAAAAATGCAGAAGATTATCTGATAATGTTTAATAATGAGAATAATACTGTAAAAAATTATTGCTTCGCAGTAGTAAAATCAAAACTATCAGGAAGAGCATTAGCTGAAGTGACTACATCTGATATACCTAATAATTGGGATCTTCTAAAAAGATTTCTTTATACGAAATTTGGAGATCAAATGAATCTAGATGTCCTTATACATCAACTGCAATTTTGAATAAAAACCATCATGAAGACATGTTTAAATTCATCGATCGAATTATATCGTTGAAAATACGCATTAATTATAGGATTGATGCCGATTCAATGCCTGACCCTGAAAAACAATTATACAAAGCGAATATACTCAAGATATGCAAGACGGTACTTATCTCGAATTCGCCGAGTGAATTGCGAACCTATTTAATTACAAACGCCGCGTTCACATTCGATGAAACTATTAAGTCAGTCAAAGATTATTTAACTAATTTATCACAATACGAATTACTCGACAAAAGCCGACGAAATAAATCTTTTAATCCTAATAATCAAACGAACTTTTTCCAACGTAGTAATTCCCATCGAGTGCAAAAACAATTCGTGCCTAATAATTTCCATAATTATCGAGATAATAATTATTTTCAACAATACCCCCAAAATAATTTCCCATCTCAACCGATTGAATTTAAATCACCACGACCAATAAAATATCACTATCCAACGAATCGTCAAGTCTTTGGATCTAATAATAATAATAATTATAAGCAACATAATAATAATACAAATGTTTTTAAATCAAATCCGAATTATAGACCAACAAATATGCCAGAAAAAATGTCGATACAAACAAGTAATCAATCTAACAATCAAGGAAGAAATTTTAATAATGGAAATCAATCTTTCCGGAGAAGAAATTTCGATAATTTCAATCAATCCCGAATGCCGTATACTTTTGAAGAAGTAACGCACGTGGAATCTCAAACTCCAAATCGTGATATGCCTAGCTGTTCTAAATATTATAGTCAAGACAATTCCCAAAATGAATCAAATTTTCACGAAACAGCCTCACAAAAAGAATCGACTTAAACCAAACAATAGATAATACCAATCAATTACCTTTTATTGAACTGAAAATCCTAAATGTAAACTATTAATCGACAGTGGTTGTTCTGTATGTTTAATTGATCCGAAATTTGCGTATAATAATTGCCCAGAAAATATTTATGAAGAAGAAACAGTTCTAACTGCATGTATGAGATCAGAAACTTCAAATGAAAAAGTTTTATTGCCTTTATTCAAAGAATTTCAAGTAAATGACTATCATCCTTTTATCTTATACAAGTTCCATAAAACTATGATGGACTTATCGGCGCAGATTTTCTAAATAAATATCAATTGAATTTAGATTTCAGAAATCAAGAAATAAATAATGAATATTGCAAAATACCATTTAAATATCAACAAATATGTCAAAATCCAACTGTTATTCCCGTAGACTTGAGTCATTTAGAAAATAAAATAAGCAGTCAATTAATGAAAATATTTGAAACAAATAAAGAAGCAATCCAATTACCAGGTCAACCTTTGAAATTTTCTAATACCGTTAAACATAAAATTCGTACAGTCGATGAAATACCCGTTCATTCAAAAATTTATAGATACCCAGAAATTCATCGAGAAGAAGTAAAAACCCAAATAAAAGATATGCTAGATAAAAAAATTATTCGCCCCAGTATTTCCCCATGGTCATTTCCTGTGGTCATAGTACCCAAGAAACAAGACCTCTCAGGTAAAACGAAATGGCGTATAGCCATAGATTATCGAAAATTGAATGATAAAACCATTGATGATAAATATCCATTACCTCAAATAGAGAATATATTGGACAAATTGGGAAAGAAGAAATATTTTACAACATTGGACCTAGCGTCAGGTTTCCATCAGATAGAATTAGATGAGGAATCAATTGAAAAAACAGCTTTTACAGTCGAGAATGGACATTACGAATTTTTAAGAATGCCCTTTGGATTGAAAAACGCACCCGCGACTTTTCAAAGATTAATGAATAATATTTTGCAAAAATATATTGGCGACAATTGTTACATTTACATGGACGACATTATTATTTTTTCTAATACCATGGAACAACATCTAGCAGATATTCACAATATCTTAGAAACTTTGAAAAAAGACAATTTGAAAATTCAATTAGATAAATGTCATTTTTTTAAAACTGAAATCGAATTCTTAGGACACATTATTACATCGGAAGGAATCAAACCTAATCCGAATAAATTAAAAGCAGTATCACATTTTCCAATTCCCAAAACACAAAGGGAAATTAAATCATTTCTTGGTTTAGTAGGATATTATAGGAAATTTATTCCCAACTTCGCTAAAATCACTAAGCCATTGACAAAATGTTTAAAAAAAGATATGAAGATCAATATTAATGATCAAGACTATATTGAAGCTTTCGAATTATGCAAAAATAATTTATTAAATCATCCGATACTTTGTTTTCCTGATTTTGAAAAACCCTTCGTTCTAACGACTGATGCATCAGGGTATGCAATCGGATCCGTTTTATCACAAGGAAGCCCTCCAAAGGATCTTCCTATTGCCTATGCTAGCAGAACTTTGAATCCTGCAGAGTCACGTTATAGCACAATTGAAAAAGAGTTACTTGCGATAGTTTGGTCTTGTAAACATTTTAGACCATACTTATATGGCAGAAAATTCACAATTTTTACCGATCATAAACCCTTAACTTGGTTATTTTCCCTTAAAGAACCAAATTCCCGCCTAACGCGATGGAGAATTAAATTAGAAGAGTTTAGCTATGAAATCAAATATAAAAAGGATCAACTAATAACGCTGATGCCTAAGCAGAATTATTTTAGAATCACCAGATAACTCAAATAAAAACGAATTAAAAACATGAATAATATAATGGATTTTAATGTTATTGAAGACGACGAAATAATGTCGATAGCTAATCAGGTAACTAATGAAGAATTAGATGAATGTTTGAGAATTTTAGAATCCCTGAAGAAACTTATGAGATTTCCGACGAAGAACCTTCTTCTACACAGATCAAAGAATATTTGAATGAAGATGATTTAATTACAGTAAAACCTAAAAACGTTATCATTCATAGAGATATTTTAATAAAGAAATCCAATGAAAATAACGAAGAATTAATTGAATTAGAACCGCAAAACAGTGACGTTACAGTACACAGCAATGCAGAAAATCCTATTTTAGAACTTCCATACACAGAAAGAAGTATTAATTCAGCGCAGTCACAAATAATTCTAAAAATCGCCACAGCATATAATGTCTCAAAAATTAAGTTATTTGGAGACAAAACTAGATTTAAAGTTTCCATACAGCATATAGAGTCAGATTTATTCAAATTCGTTAAAGAATATATTAGACCTAAAGTCAGTTATACCTTATACTTTGCTTCCACAGAACTCGAAAATCCTCTTATAAGAATCTTACAAAATAATTTTGATTATAAAACCTTCGATTTAAAAATATCGAGAATTCTTTTAGAAGACATTGAAGATAAAGAAGAACAAACCCTTAAAATACAGCAATATCATGAAACTAAAACTATTCATCGAGGAGCACATGAAAATCTTTTAAGTTTAAAGCGAAAATACTATTGGCCAAATATGAATAAAGATGTCCAAAACTTTATAAATTCTTGCGAAATATGTCAAAAGAATAAATACGAAAGAACACCAATTCAATTACAATTCAAGCCTAATCCAATAGGAACGAAACCATTTACACACATTTATTGCGATACCATTAAATTCGGACAAACCTACTGTCTTAGCATTTTAGATTCTTTCTCCCGATTAGGACAATGTTACCCATTAAATCAAAAAACGGGAACAGAAATTGCTGATAAATTAATTATCTATTTTAGCCATTACGGAATTCCAAATAAAATAACGTGTGATAACGGTCTAGAATTCAAAAACAAAGTCATACAAGATTTTTGTAAAGTACATAATATCGAAATACATTATATAACGAATTATAATCCAAATTCCAATGCTATAGTAGAAAGATTTCATTCAACCTTAATTGAACAACTTAGAACGATAGAATCAAAGAATTCCAGTTTTCAAAACAAACTTAATACAGCTCTACTTAGTTATAATAATTCCAATCATTCGAGTTTAGAAATGACCCCAATGCAAATAATCAAAGCTGATTTAAATTATTCCTACCAATTGAACAAAATAGTAACGAACAAGTTCAAAATTATATTGAAAATTATGTAGAAAATTTAAAAATATTTCAGAACAATTAAAACAGAAACAAAATAAAAATATTGAACGTTTAGATAAACGAAATGAAAAACGACATGCTGAAATGAAATATGATTTAAATGATAATCCAACTTATATAAAAAATCCATTAATACGTAAACTTGATCCAGTATTTAAAAAGATTAACGCCCGTGAAATAGATTCGCATAGGATCCAAGATAATAAAAATAAACACATATATCACAAGAAAATCCTTAAACAACGAAAAAAATAATAAAACTAATATAAAATATCTTTATTTCAGATACATCATGAATATTAAAAATATAATAATTTTACTTTCCCTATTAATTCGATTATCAGAATCATTGAAAATAATACCATTAGAAAGTAACGTACTTCCAATCCTACTAGGAGATGCATACATGACAGAAAGACATTTGCAATTAATCTATCATATTGATTTGAATAAAATTGAGAACATTATTTTCCAGTATCAAATACAAATTGACAAATTCAAAGAAGAAAGATTTACACCGTCATATTTAACGCATTTTAAATATTTACAACATTCTAATAAAATGAACCTGAATTCACTAGAAGAAATTTTAAATAAGGATATTAAGATTAAAAGAGGTTTAATTAACCTTGGAGGAAAAATTTCAAAGATACTATTCGGTACACTAGATTCTGATGATGAAGAATTATACAAAAATTATTTCGAGAGCATACACAAAAACGAAGAAACACTTATAAGGAATCAGAAGCAGATAGCTACAGTTATAAACGATTTAAAAAATAAATACATCGATAAATTTGAAAAATTTGCAGATAATCTGAAGTTACTCAGACGAGTACCAGAAATACAACAAATTGAACAAATGCACCTTCTGACTTTCCAAATTAAAGATATTAAAAATCTCTTAGACGAAATTCAAACCGCAATAAGCTTTGCGAGACTTCACATTCTACATGAATCAATTATTCCATATAATCAATTTGAAAAACTGATGAAAAACTATACAATGATACCTATTCATCATGTAAAAGATTATTATCAAATTTGTCATACTAAAATTATATTCAAAGATAAAGTAATATTATTTCTAATTTCAATACCAACGGTTCAAAAGGAAAAATTTGCCTTATACAAGTTCTACTATTTACCCCAGAAAAATGTTACTATTCCCCATACCGATCCTTTTATGCTCACTCAAGAAGAGGAACTAAAATGGTCCACTACCGAATGCCATGCAATAGAAGAAGACTTTCTCTGTGATCAAGACTCATTGAATAAACCTCCAACATGCTTGAAAAATATTCTAAAAATACATCAAGAAAACTGCACAAGAATAAAAATGGTTCCCACATCAAATATAAAACTGCTAGAAGACGGAAGCATTCTATCAATCGACAACGACAAAGTTCAAGAGAGATGCCCGCAACAAACGAAATACTACTTCACCCCGCCAACGGCAATCTTACGATCAAAATGCATCATCAGCGATATGCGAAAAGAAATATTCCCCATAACTACAATTAATAAGGAGAAATACATCGTATTACCAAAATGGTCTACGATTCCTACGAACAATCGATCCGATGGAGACTTCGAGAAGAACGACATCCCGGATATCGAATTAGAAGATTTAACTGAATGGAAACTCCAACCATCAGGATTTTGCATTACATTTATTTTAATACTTGTAATCGTTTTTATTATTGTATATTTTACTTTCAGATATGTTAAAAATCATGATTTATGTCAAAAAGTTTCACCATCAAAAGGTGATACTTTTAATCAAGAAGGGGAGGAATTACATTATATTGCCCCATATTAATCACATTATACTTTAGGCAACGCAGACTGTATAGTAATTACGTATTTCTATCATCACTCGTTGAAATAAGCCATTACGTATTTCTAAGCTAATTACGTATTTCTATCAACACTCATTGAAATAAGCTAAGTAAGCTAAGTACCGAACATTATAAATACGATATACGCTCTTTGTTAATCAGAATAAATCAGAATACCAAACCATAAACACCTCATCCATATTGTGCAGCGTTTTATTTTTAAAAACGAGATTTTCATCCTAAAAATCATAATTATATATTTACGTTTTTTGGAACACTGAAATCCTTTTTAAAAACAATTTTTATTACGACGCGAATAGTACAATAGATCGTGCTTAACTTAACTTATACAATGAATATGTTGATATTTATAATGTCGGTTAATATCGCTGACTCTACTGCTGCAGCGATTGCATCTCTATTTCCTTTTAGAAATGCCTTGGGATCGAATCTCCTAATTATATATAGTGGTATGTTCTTGAAGAGGGGAATAAATGTTGTGTTAAACGGATCTAAACTTATAGAAAAAATCTAATTATCATATAAACGATTTTGAGGAATCTGAATACATATGAAAAGTATCCGTCGGAAAAGGCATAATAAACCGAATTCATGATACGATCAATTGATCGTATTGATCATTAAATTTAATGACTTGAAAAAACATCTGAAATTCCTAGAACGATAAATTGTCAGATTTTCCATCTCTTAGAGAAGCAAAAGTATTTTTTGTTGTTAAGAAAAGTCGTAAACTTCAACGATTTATGAGTTTTTTTATTTCTATTGACTACCGACTTTCTTTTCTCTCTTCCTGCCTTTTCAACCTGCAGGTGGTTGAATAAAATTCTAGGTAGTTAAGCAGAGTAGTATTTACAATTTCATAGAGTGTAATGATTTCAGTGATTGAGTAAAAATAAATATATAAATACTCTCGCTTATATTTCACCACTGGTAGTAAATACCATCGAACGTAACTTTCTCAAGTACAGTCCTGATTACACACCCTCTATATTAAACATCTCCTACCCTGAAAATTTTTAGTAAAGCTTCCAAGATGCCGGTTATGACGTCGGTAGAGATGGGTACGTTTATTATTGTTAGGAATTCCCGCAGACCTGCGGTACCAGTTTCATCATAGGGAAACATGTTGTGGATCGGTACAGACATTGTTTGCAATCTTTGAATTCGGCACGTCTAATCGTCAATAAGGCTGTAAAGGAGCGTAGATTTGTTGTAACCATTCACTAGTTAACCCTCCAATAAATGTTTATGACCTTGTTCCCGTCCGAAAATTCCTTTAATTACCAGTTACCGCTTCTCCACCCACTTTTTCCATCACCCTAAAGTTCCTACCCTACTTTTGTAAATTTGTAAGCAGATTGAAGGCAAACAGCCAGAATAGTAATGGTCGAATAGAAATGGAAGAATAAACATCGTTTTTCACCAACCATCTTTTTTTCAGTTATATTCGGGCATCAAAAATTCGTTGGTGACTTTTTAATCAAAATTACCAATCGTCGTAAAAAACCGGATACATCTAATTCGGGATTCGCGACGAAAAACAATTATTCTTATATCAATTAACAAATTGTGATTGTGCGTGTATATTTTTTCAGAGCAAATAGCGCAGAAAGTGGTCGACTTCGTGGAGTCGAAAGGGTGGTCAGTAAGTGAAGACGTAAGTTTTATATATTCGTTTATTTATTTAATTAATTTTTCAGCAAAAAAAATTACTCATCTATATGGCGGGCTGGGCAGAACGCCCAGATCCGCCAACATCGGAATATATTTTTATCGGAATGGTGGCCGCTAAAAAAATTTATTTAAATCAGACGCCAGGCGCCGGGCCATACCAGGTCTGGATATTCATGAAAGCGTAAGTTTTTTTTCACCAGTTCTAGAATTTCAATTTTAATATTGATTTTTGTTTTTTTTCTTTTTATAGACAATGGGAAAGCTGGCCGTAAAATTGGAAAATATTTTATTAAAATTTATTGAATAAAAAAACTTATTGACCGTCGACTTTCTTTTTTCTTTTCCTGACTTTGAATAAAATTTTAGGTACTTCATACACTTTTATTCATTATAAAATTCTTAAACATAACAATCACATATACTTATATTAACGTTTCTCATAACAATCGCAATTATAAAATATCCTCTCGCAATTTAACTATTTAATTAATTCAAAAATTAATTTATACACTTTTATTCTCTAGAAATTTCAAACATAAATGACCACATATACTGGTATTGAAAGTCTGATAAGAATCTCTGTTATAAAATATTTTGTTACAATTTAAATATTTAACTAATTCAATTGGAGGTTTTAAATTTCCAAAGCTGTCGAAGTATTCTGCTATTTTATCCTTTTTCACATATGCTACCCAATGGGTCCCTCTACTATGACTTTCATCTAAATTAATTATTCCGCATTCCACAGATTTTGCTGGTTTTTCCGGTAATGTGTCGCGCATGAAAATTCCACGAAAATGTTTAATATTCGATTTTTTAACATAGTTTTCAATTTCATAGTCATACAATGCTCGATTGGGTAGCTTTTCTAGTTTTTTTTTTTTTTGGACGCTGCTTTTGTTGTTTCTGCGATGATAAATACAATCCGTAACCTCGTTTGGACTTTCTGATGAACATCCCGTTTCCAATTGACTGCTCCATTTTCAAATTGTGACGTTTATTTTCTTCCAATTTCTGTTTTGCATTTTTTGTATCTATGATTGTTTTTGCTATAGCACTAGAGCCGCCCAATAATGATCCTAATGCAGATAAACCGTCGAAAATTGGTAGGAGCGGAAGAACGCCTCCGGCTTTCGCGTCGAAAGGAATAACTCGCGGTATACGTATTCTACGTTTGCCACCGGCTTTTTTTATGGCTACCTTTGCTGCTCGCAATGCTAGTAACGTGGACTTCCGTAAGCATCCACCAGAATCAAGAATATTTTTCTTTTTTTTCAACGTTTGACGAATCGGCTTCAATATATGCGATTTGAATGACAAACCCATTCCAAATGTTCGTTTCACTTTCATTGCTCCTGCCACAGATAATGCAGCTAGTTTATCCTTAAAATTAGCGCCTTTCGATCGAACTCGTTCCCAAGCTTTCTGTTGTAGAATTTTATCGGCAGCTTGTCTATCACTTTTTTCGTCACTTTTCCAATAGACTAAATCGTGTTCCTTACAAGCCTCGTCCAATTTATTGATACCTTTATCGTTATTTTTTAGACGTTCTTCTATTCGTGTACCCGGTCCACACCAATTGTATCCAACAGGTAAATGTGCTTCGAAAGGTAGTTTATTTATTATCGAATTCACAATACCACCTCCTCTATAGACGAATACCATAGTAATAATAGTGAAAATAATTACGCGTTATGTTTTTATATTAAATCATTCGTCGCATCTTCTTCCTTATTCGAAACAGTTCGTGTAAACTGGCATTGGGAACAAAATTTTTTCTTTGGTGGAAAACCATCAATATGATCCTCATCTTCTGATCGATTAAAATGAACGGTGCATGGTAAATAGTCTTTCAATTCATTTTTGAATGTTGACGGAAGTTGTGACCAAATTATATTCAATTCATACCCACGGATATTATTTTTGAAATATGTTATTGGTAACCGCTGAATATCTGCTTTGCACCAATCTAATATGTTAGAACGATTCTCTATTAAGTCTATAAATTTATCAATAAATTTATGCTCAGTTATTTCCATTACGATGAAATCGATATTTAAGGAAACTTCTGAGAAGTTATATATTTTTGCTCCTTAATTTTAAATTTTATAATGATCTATTTCTATGGATTAACCGCTTTGGAGGTTCGAAATAAAGTGTTAGATTTCTTATAAATCTATTTCATATAAATCAGTTCAATGTGGAATGTATTGCATTATCCATTCATATAAATAGCGACAATTATTCAAGCTTCCGCCTCGTCAAAAGACTCGTCAGAGGAAAAATTCCCTGCCTTATCCATCGTAAACGATAATTTTGAGTAGTACTACTCTGCCGTACAAGTTAAAAAGACACTTAAGTCCGTTCAGCTTCAAACGGAGAAAATCAACAAAAACAAAAGTGCTTCTAAAATCTGTTTAAAAAGTGATATTTTAGAATTTTTTTCGCATTTTTCAAATAAACATATTTGTTCCTTGATTGTTATGTAAATAAATTTGAAGTTTTGTTTTATTTGCACTACAAAAAACGACATACGGTTGTACAAAATGAAAAATACAAGTGAAAAAGACCGCAAGTCGACATGCGGCCTTTGCAGTTGTAAAAGAGTCCGAGATCGAAGCAGTTTACAAGTGAAGAACGCACCTAAGTTCGGCAAATCAACCACTTAATTTTGAAATTGAAATAGTCTGATGAATAATAATAGAGAATTAAAATTTTGTTGGAATGGAAAATTTTCGAAAACCGGAAAATTTTGAAAAATGAAAAATTTTTTGGAAATTTGAGATTTTACTAAAAAATAAAGAATTTTTTGTTCAATTAGGAAGTTTTTGTAAAATCAATTTTTTGTAATGGAAAATTTCTTAAAAAATTAAAAATTTTGTGAAAAATCGAAAAATACCTATTCTAGAAATAACAAATTTAAAAAAATATAAAAATTAGTGAAAACTGAAACATTTCATTTCGAATCGAAAAATTGTTCAGAAAATGTGAGGATATTGTTAAATAATCGAACTTTGGGTTGTAGTTTTAAAATAACGATTTTGTGTTGCTACGTATTTTATTCGTGCGTGTTCAAATACAGTAATGTTCTGTTCTCCGGTTGCCGCTTACACCCGACGCCACTCCGCTCGGTCCAACTCGGGCAGTGTTCGTGGCAGGCGCTGATGCCACCGTTGCCATAAAAATAAAAATACTGAACATACCGCCGGCGTTGGAAGCTAAGCTTTCAAAATAAACATCAATGAAAAAAAAAAAAAAAATAAACAAGCAAATAGAAATCAGTAATAAGTACAGAAAACAAAATATCCAGATGATAACAAAAAAAATTTAAATTAAGGCAAATTAAGAGGCAGAGGGCAAATTTTAGAGAAACTTCTCTTTATCATTCCGTTTTCAGTTTTCACTATTGCCACTCGATTAATCCCATCCGTGCCGGGTATTACGCCATGGATTCTCCCCAACTTCCACTTCATGGGAGGCAAGTTGTCGTCCTTTATCAAAACTATTGTATCTTGCTTTAAATCCGACTGAGTTTGCTTCCACTTGTAACGCTGCTGCAGCTCACTTATGTATTCCTTGTTCCATCGCTGCCAAAAGTGTTGCTTTATTTGTTGTAGTTGTTGGTAAGCATCAAGTCGGTTGAAGGCTATGCCGGTGACATCGCTGCTAGGTATGGAACCGCTGTGACGTCCCAGCAAGAAGTGAGCAGGTGTTAAAGGGTTTAGGTCTTGGGGATTGGTTGATAAGGGTGTTAGTGGTCTGGAATTTAGAACCGCTTCAATCTCAGCCAATAAAGTGGCAAAGTGTTCGAAAGTCAAGTTAACGTTTCCAGCGACTCGCTTAAGATGAAATTTCATGCTTTTGACACCGGCCTCCCAAAGACCACCGAAGTGCGGACTTTGAGGTGGAATAAATTGCCAGTCTATACCTTCATCGACCATTGAAGCGTTCAACTTTGGTTCATTACGTTTTAGGAATTTAGCAAAATCCTCATCTCAGACCCGGCTGCTACGAAATTGGTCGCGTTATCAGAAAATATTCGGAAGGTTTTCCTCTTCTAGCTATAAACCTGCGCAACGTTAATATAAAGCATTCCTTAGTGAGATCGGAAACTAATTCTAAGTGGACTGCTCTGCTTACAAAACAAACAAAAACTGCGACGTAAACTTTAGTGATTCGTACCCCACGGCCACGTTTGTCTTTAAGAGAGAATGGACCGGCGTAGTCCACTCCCACAATACTGAATGGAAAAGCAGGATTTACTCTATCAGCGGGCAAGTTCCCCATTATAGGATTAATGCCCTTTGCATTATATCGAAAACATTGAACGCAA
The DNA here is from genome assembly GCA_020654155.1 of Novius pumilus. NCBI lineage: Eukaryota > Metazoa > Arthropoda > Insecta > Coleoptera > Coccinellidae > Novius > Novius pumilus. The sequence continues at coordinate 91,406 of JAIFOV010000063.1, read as the reverse complement.
TCTCGCACGGTTTTTTTTGCTAAACAGCGGCCTGAGGGTATCCAGAACCTTTCTCTAATCGTCGCCAGAAGTAATTGTGGACCCGCATGTAATAATTTAAGATGATAGCTTCGAAAAATGATTTTGGTGAGTAAGTGATCTTTACTTAAAACACATGGGTGTTTCTTGTCGAAACTGAACTTAGAATTGCAAAGCCTTCCGCCTACTCTTAAATATCCATTTTCATCAATAAAAGGGTTGAGATTCAATAACCTGTTTGAACCTTTATTTTGTTGCAAATTAAGTATTTCAGTACTGAAGGATTCCTGTTGTGCTAGAGCTACCAATTTGTACAATGCGTTGTTTAATTCATCCGTCGTCAGATAACCAAATTTCCGTTCATTACCCTTGGAAAGGGCGTTGTTTTTGAATCTGAGAATAAGTGCGGTGATTCGTTGAAGTCTACTTAGGCTGGAATAAATACCAAAAATAAAACTGTCTTTACAGCTCGTGGATATAAAACTTTGGCCTTTATTTTTTAGATCGGGTAAACCTTCCGTTTTAAGTTTAAGTCGGGGCCAACGACTGCATTCTTGCAACAACCACGGCGGCCCGTGCCACCATAAATTGTTTGTCTTCAAGTCAAGCGCGGTGGAGCCGCGAGATAAGTAGTCCGCTGGATTGTACTTAGTTGAAATGTGACTCCACGTGTCATTGTTTGTCAAATTTTGAATCTCTGCTATCCTATTGCTCACAAAGATTTTTAATTTATTCGGAGGAGTTTTGATCCAACCTAGTACTATCGTTGAATCCGTCCAAAAAAAGCGTTTAATTTGAGCAATCTCTAGAGCCTCAGTGACCCTTTGAACTAACTTAGCGGCGAGTAGAGCACCACACAATTCTAAACGCGGTAAAGTTATAGTTTTCAGTGGCGCCACCTTAGTTTTAGAAGTAAGTAAATTACAATACGAATTTCCGTCTAAGTCGTTGGACTTTATATAAACGCACGCCCTGTAGGTTTTCGGACGCGTCTGAAAACGCGTGAATTTCAAAATTAATTGTTGATTTACAGAATGCCTGTCTTTGTATTTTTAAATCGTTGAGATTATACAAGTCCAGTTTGATCTCGTGCCATTGTTTTACAATATTTCCTGGAAGCGGTTCGTCCCAAGAAAGCTTTTCTAACCATAAACTCTGTAGTAATATTTTTATTCGAATGATACAAGGACTGACCAAGCCTATTGGGTCGAATATTCTCGAAGAATTAGCCAAAATAACCCGTTTAGTGATTACGTTCGAGTCGTCCTTCATTGAGACTCTATAGAGCAACTCGTCAGAATTCGGTCGCCAAATTAAACCTAAAGTTTTGAGGTTTCGTCGCGGTCAAGATGAATAATCTTCGATAAGTTGTCGTTTGTATCTAGCCAATCAAGCACCGTTGGTTCATTGGAATAAAATTTTCGCAAATTGAAATTGCCTTGCGCTAATATACTACGAATTTCTTGCGTTAATTTGACAGCGTTGTCAAAATTGTCAGTACCGGTCAAAAGATCATCAACGTAAAAATCGGTGCGTATGATGTGAGCCGCCTGAGGATAAGCGGTTTCATTTATTCTTGCTAACTCAAATAAACATCGGATGGCTAAATATGAAGCTGCCGCCGTGCCGTATGTTACGGTATTAAGTTCATAAATTTGAAGTGGATCATCCGTATGATGTCGCCATACTATTCGTTGCAGAGACCTATCTTCCTCTGCTATCAACACACATCTGTACATTTTCTCCACGTCAGCAGCGATTACGTATTTGTGTTTCCTAAATCTAATCAGTACTGAGAACAAGTCTTGTTGTAGAGTTGGACCGATCATTTGTAGATTGTTCAACGAGTATCCCGAAGACGTGGGCATAGAAGCGTCAAAGACTACCCTAAGTGCTGTGGATAATGAATTTTGTCTCATGACTCCATGATGAGCCATGTAATATACAGGTCTAGACGTATCTGTGTTGCAAACCCTACTCATATGACCTAATTGAATGTATTCGTCAATAAATTTACAATAAAGTGACTTGTATTCGGCATCTGAATTGAATTTCTTTTCTAAATGGAAAAATCTACTTGCTGCCTGTTCATAAGAATGTCCTAGCAGTGACAAGTCTAATTTAAAAGGTAATTTTACTTCAAAGGTGCCGTTGTCATTCCTTTTCACGTGACGAGTGAAATGGTTTTCGCATTCCACTTCCTCGGTCGAGCGAAGATCTTTGGGAGTTTGACATTCTTCAATTTCCCAGAAACGACGTAGTTCATTTTGTATATTTATGTCTTGCTCATGTGATTGATTTAGATAAACTAAGTTACAACTTACAGTGCTCGAACCTTTACCAATAGGACCCGAAATTACCCATCCTAAGTGTGTATTTTGTATCACAGGAAGGTTGCGACCTAATATTATTTGCCCCGTGGCAATAATGTCCCACACGGAATCGGCACCTATTAATAAATCCACCTTTTGTGGTTTATTGAACCATGGATCAGCAAAGGCAATGTCAGGAGGTAGATGGAGATTGGTTGTGTTTATTTTTACCTTTGGTAAAAGACTCGAAATGTGCGGCAATACAAAACATGAAATGTTCATGGAAAAGTCTTTATGTTTGGACGAAATATTAAAATCGCACTTATCCGTAACGTCGGCTTGTGTATCAGTGATTCCCGTAACGCGAATGTGCATTTTTTGCACAGAAAGTCCTAATTTTTTACGCGCTTCTTCCGTTATGAAACTTGACTGCGACCCAGTATCTAATAGAGCCCGCAGAACGTGTTTATTATTATACTTGTCAAAAGTTTCTACGAGTGCGGTTGATAACAGAACGTCGCTCACATCGCATTGAGCGGATTTCACTACTTGAGTACTGGAATGCTCTGTTCTTTCAAAGGATTTGCCCGAATCCGAATTCACGTTGTATTCTCTATCTGTGTGGATTAATGTGTGATGTTTCGAATGGCATTTACGACAAGTCGATCTGCGACAAGCTTTGTTGTAGTGACCTGGACGCAAACAATTAAGACAAACTTTCAAACTTTTTAGTAATGAAATACGTTCTTTTACCGGCAATTGTAAAAATTCAGAACAAGTGTATATTCCGTGTTCGCCTTTACAGATAATGCATGTGTTTACTTTTTCGTTAACCTCAGTTACCATGAAACCCCGTGTCGTGTCGTGCCTTTTATGAAAACTGCGTTTTTCAGGTTGTTTTTCGATTTTATTTTGTTCTAGAGTATCTAAGATTTGAGCGCGCTGTGTTAAAAACGTTTGTAATTCTTCTACTGAAGGAAAATCTTTTGTTTTTGCCTTTTGAGTTTCCCACTCCCTAGCAGTTGAATTGTCTAATTTTGTCGTTATTAAGTGGACAATAGGAACATCCCAGTGTTCGATTGGTAATTTTAATTGAGATAATGCTCTCATATTTTTTGTAATACCGTCTAATAACGCTCTGATATTTCTTGAAGATTCGCGTGAGATTGGTTCGATGTTAAATAAGGATTTAATGTGATTTTGTATCAACATTTTGTCATTGTTGTACCGCTGGAGCAATAAATCCCACATAGTCTTGTAATTACTAGCTGAAAAATCGACTCCTTTTATAAGCAAGGCAGCCTCGTTAGAAAGTGAAGCTCTCAAATAATGAAACTTTTGTATGTCGCTTATCGTATCATTTTCGTGTATCAACGATTCGAAAATATCCCGATACTCAACCAATTATGAAGCGAGCCGTCGAACGTTGGGAGGTTTATTGTAGGCAATTTGATATTCTGCTCTTTGGATGACACTGCGTTAAACAAGCTTGCGCTATCGCTGGACGATAAGGCATTACAGGCTGATTCAGATTGAGAAAGTGCATTGAGTTTTTCTTTTGCTTCTGAAATCAGTTTATAAAATGAATTTTCAAAATCTTCGCGTTCAAGGCTTTCTTTTCTACGGCGTCAATCGCGCAACTTTCTTCTATAGCGTTCTGAACTTCGTTGAAATCGTCAAATAGTTTACACTCGACGTTGTTAATTCGATGTTTTAATTCTATAATTCCAGCGACTGAAATTTCCGTTTTATCTTTTAATGAATTGACAAATTTACGAAATTGTGTAAGTTTGGTTTTAATGGTACCGCGTTTTCTGTTGAGCGATTCCATAATTATTTGAAATATAAATTAAAGAAAAGTAGGCTGAGATTAGACGACGGTTTAAATAGTGGATCGGAAGGAAGAATTGAGATGAAATGACTCACTGTGGTAACGGTTCCGAATTTCCAGTGGCGGTATCGTCGTCGTGTTTGTACTGCGTCGTGATGAGCAATGCGTTTAACACGTGTTTCCGTAAATTCAGCGAATTTTCTGTTGGGATGATGGGCTGCGCTTCGTTTACTTGTTTTGCTTTACTGATTCGGCTCTCGAAGGACCATGTTAAATAATCGAACTTTGGGTTGTAGTTTTAAAATAACGATTTTGTGTTGCTACGTATTTTATTCGTGCGTGTTCAAATACAGTAATGTTCTGTTCTCCGGTTGCCGCTTACACCCGACGCCACTCCGCTCGGTCCAACTCGGGCAGTGTTCGTGGCAGGCGCTGATGCCACCGTTGCCAAAAAAATAAAAATACTGAACAGATATATTAAGTAGAAGAATTTTTCGAAATTCTAAAACTTTCAAAAATGAAAAAAATTTATCTATTCAAAATTTTTTAAACATGGTAAATTTCTCAGAAGGTTGAAAGTTCTCTGTTGAATTAAGTAGGTATTTGAGAAAAAAAAAAGTTTTCGGACAATCAAATCATTTTGAGAAATTCAGATTCCTTACATGACATGCTCTTTTCAAATTGAAATTTAAATGATTTTTGAAAATTATTTTGCGAAATTAAAGAAAGATTATAAATTATATGTCCTGGCGGTCAAAACTCTGAAAATAAATTCATATAGACACAGATCATAGTAAACTACTCGGCCTGCCTTTTTTAAAAGTTTACGCTTATAATTTATACAGATATTAGTAGCTAGGTCTCTGTAAATCTTTACTGATCTCTGCAGAACTCTTTTGCGATCTTTACCCGGGTATGTATGAGCCATTGTTTAATTTCAATTTTGTCACAAAAGTGCTTAATATTTTTATTAATTTTTCACTTATAAATTATGTTCAATATTTATTACAGGACACATAGCAGGTTGAAAGGTATATAACTATATAAGAAGCAGAATACAAATATGTACTTTATTTAATGACAAAAATTTGCGTCGTACATTTATGTTGAACTTCTTGAAGAGCTTATTACAATATGCTCTTCGAAAGCATAGCGATTACATTCACATAAATTTATGTAATCGAGATGAAAATTTTTTCTTATAACATTAATTTAGTAACTAACAAACACCAAATGTCTTATTGAAAAACACAAACTGGTCCATCGCGTTAAGAAATATATTTATTTGGCATTTGCTTTAACTATTTACATTACTTAACTTTTACATATAAATTTTCACACAAACTTTGTATGGGGAGAGTACTTATAATAATTAAAAATATAGATAAACCCAGAACAAAGGGTACGTTGACGACGAATAATTGCTACGTATCAATCTTTAATAACAAATTATAATAATCTTTTTCGAGTGTTGGAGTACGCCGAACAATTATCGTCAAAAATGGAACATAAATGTCAGTGCTACATAAACTTGTACTTTGCAGCTACTATGAATGAAAGTTATTCGAATTAAACTATATTTCATATAAAAATATAATTTTTAAACACAAACTTTCAGACCGAACTTCAAAATGAGCTCAGTGTACTAGTTCGACTCGTCAGTATCGTTATCAAAATCAGAAATAAGATCAGCAACCTCAGACGTGTGTACAAGTTTTGCCAGAATGTCATTTTTTCGCCACAGGAATGCCTCGAGGAGCAACTGAGCTTTCATGGGAGGGAACCGATTTTTCATTATCTTAACCTGCAAAAAATCCAATTCACTCAAGTCTTGGGATTCAGTATAAGTCACACTGTAGAAAAGTTTGAAACTACTACGTCGAACTTGTATCTTTTTTATATCGTGGACTTTTGGTTTTGCTGTATTATTATTCAATTTTGCTTTTGAGGAATAATCTCGCCATTCAGTGAAATCTTGAACATGTAGAGATTTGACTACAACGTTGCTTGAGTTTGCATTGCCAACGGCATTTTCATAATCTTGGAAATCGAAAACTTTTCCCATTTTTTTCATTGACAACTCAACTTGGTGATGAAAGGAATCAGCGGACATGAATGTGTGACCGCTCTCAAAATAATTCAACTCAATCACATCTGTTTCGATCTCATCTGAATTTATTAGATAGACCAAGAAAGAAAACAGACACCAATTCTTGTTCTGTGCGCTACAATTGTCGAGCCAAAGATAAATCTTCTTCTTGTCGCGATGGAGTAAAAAAAATTGATGAAAAGCACTGGTAATCTGCTCTTTTTTCCTTCCAGAAATGCCCTCGTGCCAAATTATTGCAATGGGTTTTTTCTGCTGATTCGTGGCCCCCAAAGGAACAAAACTTTGGTTAAAAGCAATGATACGACGTGTGAACATAGCAACTTTAAACTGTTCCATTTTTGGCAACATTATTACTTTTTGCAAATCAGTTGACATAAAAACAGAGTCCTGAGTTGAATTTCGAGACATCTCGACGTGTTTTACATACATTGCTCTAGCTTTCTGAACTTTAGTGTTGTGTGCTGACCAGTTTGTACATACACCGCATTTGTCATCCAAATTTGATTTGTTATGATCAGGGTGATGCATGTCAAACTCTTCGCACACTTCACATTCTTCGTGTCCTAATTTCGTGAACGAAATATTCATGTTGCCGAAAACCGACCTGTAATGCTCATACGATATATTACTTTTAAATTTCTCAATGAAATCTGCGTGCATATCCTTGATTGTAAATTCATTTGGCAAGTAACGTCTGTTTGGAGCATGAACGCGGCGATAGTGTGACACACACGGATGAAAACTTTCAATGTGGGCTTTTATTGAATCAATTCGAGGAACCGTGTTAGGATTGCACGTTTGTCCACGTTTGTCTTTGGAGGGGATCATTGTTGTGCGATCAACATTTTTTCGCGCGTTTCGGATAACGGTATCGTTATTTGCCTTGAAACCGAGGGTAGTAAGAAAAAAATGTTTACAAACTTGCTGTTCTACGCCAGTTTCAAGAGGAACATAATACTTATAATGTAAATTACGTTTATGATCTTCAGTGTTGTCCTTTTTGCTTTTGATGTTAAAAGGTCTCACGTGACTTGCGATCCAGTTTCTTTTTTCCATCCAAGACAAGTTGGACACCGATGAGTTTATGGTCTCTCTTACTGCAGAAGACACGTTAGCGGTGCAGTTCAGGCGACAATTGTTGCATGGAGAAAGAATAGGATATTTTTGATTTTGCTTTGAAATTTGTGCTGATGATTCGGTGACTTTCAGATTCGATTTACTGGGCCTCTTCTTCTGCTTACTCGCTTGCCCTTCTTCAACTGGAGTTTGACTGGTGCCTGCTCTGTCCAATGGTACTTCTTGGCCTTGCATATTGCGTAAATCTTCAGTGCCTTCCATTTGGATAAATTGTTGAAAAGCACTGCATTCAGTTTCTGTGGCTGAATCAATTGACTGTTGCGTGTCAGATTTGCTACTCAAATCAAGAATCTCCGATTCGTCAGGAATCATGGGGAAAGTGTAGCTATCCTTTGATATGGTATTATCAAATTGTTGACTGGGTTCGTAGGCTTCAAATGTACCCATAGTTGATGTACTTGGTAGAACATTTGACATGTAGTAATTACTGATGTCAGTATCACAGAATACACTGTTATCTGTGACTGCCATGGCTTGTACAAACGAGAAACTTGTACCAGGACTTTCATCTTCATTGAAATTATCTGAAATTAGAAAAGAGAATTTCAGATTAGGAATGAAATTTCGTTTGGGGAACGTTCAAGTATATTATGAAACGATCTAGAGCAGCGGGGGTGGGGATGAAGCTCCGTGTTACGATATCAATTTTCTGATATAAATTTTCATAATTTATCTATAGAATGAATATTTTTTGTTCATTTAGTTAAAATTAAACCTGTAGATGAATTAATAAATCAAGAAATAAACGAATTTGATGAAAAAGTAAATTTTATTGGAAAAAAATTAAGTATTTTTCAGATTTTATTTCATTTTGACGAAACTTCTTCTGTTTTCATATTCGAACAAAAAAGACACATTTTCTAAATGTAATTCGATTTTTCATGAAAACTCAAAAATTTATTATTCAATTGTAGTTGGATCAATTTTTGCATGAAAATTATTTTATTAAATAATTTCAAATTGTATAATAATGATTATGCAATTAAAATGAATAATTGAATCGGCTGCATAACATTTTTTTATTTTAGAAAACATTTTCGAAACTTTTTTTGTATTGACAAAACTTTTCTTGATTTATTTTTATTGATTAACCTCAATTTTTTGGGACGTGCATCATTAACAATAGCTTATGACTCCACATTATTGTAATGAAAAGTATTAAAGAATCCATTCGAAAACTGAGATTAACATCGATTACGAATTCTATATGAACTTTCCAAAATTTTATAACTTTTAAACTTTCATGAATTTTTGTAAATAAATCCGTCTGTATATATATTACATACTTACTTGTTTGTGAAAACATCGTAGAACAGACACAAACGTGCAAATAGGCTTCTTGCAGCAACAACTTGTTATACCAAATACTCCATATTTAATAAACAAAATAACGAACAAGGTCATCCAAATACGCGATGTACGCGATGTTTTGTTGATTGCAACAGCTGATCTTTTCGGGTTCCTTCGTCCTTTTCCGAGTTCGGACGAAGGAGATGCGGTTTTAACTTGTAAACGGGCGCCGAGCTCAAGCGTTTTACAAGGGAAAAAGCCGCATATTGAGGCTTCTTGACCTTCTTGTATTTAAGTCCTTCGCTCGACGTTTTTACAAGTTAAAAAGACCGCAAGTCGACATGCGGCCCCAAAAAGTTGTAGAGTGGTGACGTATCAAAGGCCAAAGGCAACTTTTACGGTACATACGGCCTTTTTTTGCCGATATTGGTTAATTATAATGGTATAAAATTACCAATTGATCGAAATATATTTACTTTTCAAACTTCTCGTTTGTGCACATACACGCAGTGTTTCTTTACGAATCCATTGATGTTAAGATCTCATTTTTGTCAAAAATTCGACTTAAGTGTCTTTTTAACTTGTACGGCAGTACTGATAGTAACACGTATGCGTGAGATACAAACAAAGACAGTGTGTCGAATGCCCGCCTCGGGCCAGCAACACTCGCTGGCGCTCGTGTCGCAAATGCCGGCGGGCATTCGAATCATTTTTTTCATTTATTTCCCTACGTATATAACCCCCTCGGCTTCGCCTCGGGTGTTATATTACGCAGGGAGGGAACTTCAACTTTCGTCCCACGTTGTGTAATGTACTTTTCTGCAATTCTAGAATATACATCACTACAAATATTGTGAGTAAAAAACTGGCCACCCCACATATTATAATTTTGTGCCAGCGTTCCCATCAGTTTAACAAATTAATTAATGGAATTCTTGAAATACCATCTTGTCTCGAATCTTGTTGCCTTTCATTCATTATTAATTCTTCATATTTATCAACATGCATTGATTTCAAGTGCCCTTTTAATGGAGTTGTAGCACCATCTTTTCTATAATATCTTTTTTGGCAAGTATCAGATTTCGCATCGTCCGTTTCCCTGAAGTAATTCCAAATTGCACTTCTTTTATACTTAACCAAGATCACTATATAATATGAAAAAATACTTTAAGGAAAAATGAACTGAAATGAAGGATCCAAAATCTAAAAATCATTTCACTCAATGAAATACAAAACCACTCGCGAGAGGCGTAGCAGAAGGTCTGTTCTCGTGGACGAGGTATTAAAAAACATAAAAAAACAGAAATTATATCATTCTGGTTTCTTCGTGTCTTAAGAAAAAAAAAACATATTAAAATACACGAAAATGACTTCTCAAGAGGTCGGATTGAGATTCAGTTCACAAAACGAAATATCTTTGCGAAAAACAAGGATTTCACCTCCAAAACCTCTGACATAAGAGCATCGGAGTCGAAGTTGGAGTCGAATGTTGAATTTCCAAGGGAAGTTCCGATATATCGCAGTCGAAGCTTCGTATAATGATTTCTGTTATTTTGATCTCCACAGGCTTTTTGAAGACGGGTTCGAAAGTTATTTCTTCTCCTCATTTTTTTCTCGCTACTCCCAGCAGCATACAGTCTCTGTTCATACTCAGTTTTTTTATTCTGACCGAATTACCCATCACAATCACTACTCCAAACACGTAGAACAATCTGCTGGTTGCAAAATTATGAAACGAAGCTATCTTGCCAAGGCACCCTACCCTCGGCAGAAACGAAATATCGGGCAAATCCGTTTCTCACCTCTTTTGTCCCTCTCGGACTTCTTTTCGGAATGGTTTGTAGAGCGAGAAAATTTCCAGCACCTTCCGATCTCCATGATCCAGCAGTGATAACTCCTGAGTTAAAATCCTCGCTGTCAAATGTTCCTGGGGGTGTATACATTTGTTTGGACTGCGAGTTTCGTCTACGAAAATTGTGTAGAACGACGCATGCAAGAACCAAACTTGAAAGTTTGGTTGAAACCTTTTTGGGGCTTAACGATATAGGTTTTCGGAACACCCGGAACACACTTGACAGCAATCCGAAAACATTTTCTATGATTCGCCTCGCCCTACTCAATCGGTCATTAAATATCCTTTCCAGGGAACCCATAGCGTGTGACCCAGGAAAGGGCTTCATAAGGTTTGTACCTAGTGCAAATGCGTCATCTGCCACTAGGACAAACGGAACGACCGGTGCATTGGGTTCCCTCGAGAGGGGTGTAAGGGGTGGCAGCTGCGAGTCGTTCCTCATTAGCTTCTTGTAGAATGCTGTGTTGGCAAAAACACCACCATCGGATATTCTGCCCTGGCATCCTACATCGGCATATCGAATACGGTAGTCTCCGTCAGCCACAGCCATTAGTACAACACTAAATGTGTGGAGATAATCAAAAAATAAATACTTCCACTGTTTTCTGGTGCTTCGATTTGGACGTGTTTTCCGTCAATCGCACCTATGCAGTGTGGAAAATCCCATTTATTTTTAAATTCGTTCGCAATTTCTACCCATTCGTCTTCTGATCGCGGTATCTGTAAACAACAATATAATGGCACCAAATGAAATAATACCATTTTGATCCAATGTGTTTCAATTGCTCCAAAAGAGTATGCACCTTTTACAGAACCAAAAAAAAGTGGTGGTCTTAAAAGAAAATGATTTCGTTGAGCACAGTAAAAAAAGAGCCTCATACATGATCATAACAACACTGAACCTATGCATTTAAAAAAGTTTTGAGAGGCTGTTTTCATGTTCATTTCGAATGGAAAACACGGTCGTGTTGCAAACAATAAATAGTCAACTGAGCCCTAGATAAGGTAGATGACACCCAAAATGCTTTTCTCAATAACTGAATAGTTGAAAGATTTTACATTCAACATATGTCATGTTTCGCCGATCTAAAATGATAACAACAAAACAATTTAATAAAAATCTTTTTATTTATACTTTTTGTATCTACACGTAGGGTGTCCCAAAACGTAAGGCACAATTTTTTTCTTCGAAAATGATATCGCATACCCTCTATTTTTTTTCTAAATAGCTCTATCACCTCAAATAATGCATATTATTGTCATTGAATTATGACAACTGTTGGAGTTTATTTATGAACTAAATAAAAATAAATGATAAGTATGTAAGACTGATCGACAGTCTTCGTTCGTTTCCGAACACGTGTAGAGGGCTACACAGTCCAGTTTCGGTTAGTTCGTATTAAGCAGTGCTAATGAATGCGCGTACTTCATCATTGTGAATTTCGTTCTTGTCGTTTCGACTTAGGTACTATTGTAGTTTAGTTTATTTCGTTTACTAATTATTATGTCCTTGTTAATAGAATTATTTCTACGTTACTGGCTATATCGACTTATTATAAAACCCTCGATACTACGGGTTTATAAGTCGAAACGATTTTCGTAAATATGGTGAGGAAGGTGCGCATTTGTTTGGCGGCTGAAGCATCGGCTGATATAAAAACTACCGTAAACAACGTGAAAACAATTCAAGTTTTGGAAACATCCGAAATTTACGCGTTCCTTTCGATTTTCAACATGTGAAGAATCATGCCGAATTGGTCAAGCTACCGAGTATAGCTTCTGCTTTAAAATCGGTAAAACATCGTGGACAACAGCGAAACGTTTTCGTTTCACTTCCAGATGATTTGATTACCCAATATTTCGATGACGATGGGAACGTCTGTTTCAATGGTATCATGTTAGAAGAGGCAAAATTTTCCAAGGAATCCGTTTCACCTGAAGCTGTTGTAATTCCCCAACAAACTGAACAACCTAAAATTTACGAACACAAACTAAAGACTTTGTTCTGGCGAAATTCATCGGAGCAGGTAGCAATAATGCCAGGGCTTGGATCACTTTATTCGAGAATGAATGTAGGCGCATGGAAATTCACGAAACCAAGTACGTGGAGGTACTTCGCTTATTCATTGGCGGTTCAGCAGAGGATTGGTTTGAGGCAAACTTACAATCCAACGGGTTAACAGCACCATGGAACTTATGGAAATCTTCGTTTTTAAGCACATTTGGTAACATTGCATGGTCAGATGTCACATTCGCGTATACGTATCGATACATTGCCGGATCTTATATTGAATATGCTCTAAAAAAGTCAAAGCTCTTAATAACTGTGAATCCTGGAATGTCGGAATCAGTACAGAATGATTTAATTGTCGTAGGTCTGCCATCCTTTGTACGCGATAAATTGAATCGAGATTTATTGTTATCACGTGATGATCTTATGATGGAACTTTCGAGGGTAAACTCTTGTGTGAAGCAAAAATTCAAAAACGCTTCAAATACGGCATCTAAAAATTCCGTCAATATCACTCCCAATTCATGTGAAATTTGTATAAAACGTGGAAAACCAGGCCGATTCCACAACGAAAAAGATTGTTATTTTAATAATCAAAGCCGCGACAATCGTAGGAACATAAAAATAGTTAATAATGCCGATTTAGAAACAGAATTAAATAAGGCGGTTACGCAACAAAAACTAGAATTGATCCTCTTATAAGACTGAATGTGTTAGTAGAAGACACTGGCGCTACGGCTTTATACGATACAGGAGCCAATATCACATTAGTCACATCAAAATTTTTGAATAAGCTCGGCAAAAAGCCTTTATACTGTGCGTCATACACATTTAGAACTATAAGTGGGATAGGAAAAATTGAAGGAATAGTATACCTCGCCATGAAGGTTTTGATCTTTGTAAAAAGTTAGATGTTTCATTATCAATAAGGAAACCACAGATTATGATATTATCTTGGGTTTGAACAGTATAAAAACATTTCAATTAGAACAAGACAAAAATTTTAATATTTCACAAAAGTTGGACGCTTTTAGAATTGAGCCTTCGGTGTACGCTGGTATCTCCCTACCCGAATTCAATTCAAACTTAAATCATTTAGATAACAGTAAACAAACAAAAATATACCAGATTATAAAAACGTATTACACCATATTTGCGGAAGACAGATATGATATCGGAAATATTAAAGATCATATAGCAAGTATAAAACTTACAGAAAACAAATATATATACAAAAAACCATATAGATGTTCCTTTTATGACCAAGAGGTGATAGACGAACAAATATCGAAATTATTAGAAAGGCGTTTAATTGAACCGTCCTCATCGCCTTTTGCTGCCCCAATAACGTTGGCATATAAGCGTGATGAACAAAAAAAAAGTCGCCTATGCATCGATTTTCGGGAACTGAATAAAATCATTGTCCCTGAGGGCCAACCGTTTCCACTCATTGATGACATTATAGTGAAAACTAAGGACTGTCACTGGTTTTCCTCGATGGATATCAATTCAGCTTTCTGGTCAATACCTCTCAGAATTAAAGATCGATATAAAACAGGGTTCGTTTCCCAAAAGGGACATTTTCAGTGGCGATGCCTTCCGTTTGGCCTTAAAACAGCTTCGGCAACATTTCAAAGAATACTTTCAAGTGTTTTGCGCAAATATAATTTAATCGAGTTCTCCACGAATTATATTGACGATATTATTGTATTCTCTAAAACATTTCAGGATCATCTAAAACATATTCGACAGGTGTTTGAAGCAGGAAGGTTTCAAACTGAATTTAAAAATGTTCATTTGCACAAAAGGAAATAAAATATCTAGGCATATTATAAGAGGAAATACGGTCAGGCCAATACAAGATAATTTAGTTTCAATAAAGAACTTTCCACACCACCAAAAATAAAAAACGTTCGACAATTTTAGGAAAATAAACTTTTATAATAAATATATTGAAGGTGCTTCAAAAGTATTAGAACCATTTCACGCTTTGCTACGAAAGGACTCTGTGTTCGTTTGGAATAACGAGTGTGAAACTTCATTCAATAATATTAAGCAATATCTCACTTCTCCTCCCATTTTGGCTGTATTCAACCCAAAATTAAAAACAAATTTATACCCGGACGCAAGCATTGAAGGTTTGGGTGCTGTGTTGAAGCAGGTTCAATATGATGGTGATGAAAACCGGTGGCTTATTTTTCGCGCAAACTCACCATAACACAAAAAAAGAAGAAGGCAATATTTCTCGAATGTCTCGCTATACGAGAAGCAATTAAATACTGGCGTTTTTGGCTCTTGGGTATTCCTTTCACTATTTATACGGATCATAAACCGTTGGAAAATTTCAAATTAAATGTCAGACCTGATGAAGAATTAGGAGATCTTCTCACCCAAATTTCACAATTCGATTTCAATATTAAATACAATTCTGCCAAAAATAATACCGAAGCAGACTGTCTTTCGCGAAATCCAGTGCTCGAACCGGATCCTAATCAAACGATACCTATTATACCAAACGTAAATGTTTTGAGTCTCTGAAATAAAAGAAGATCAGTCAAACTTTCACCATATAGGGAAAATGAAGAAAAAATGGAGTAGTATACAAAAAAATACTGGTAGGATTATACTAACAGAACAAACAGGAAGAAAATTGATAACAAAATTACATATTTCGTTGGGTCATATTGGAGGTAAGCATTTGCTAAATTCAATCCGTCCATGTTACTTTTTCCTCGCTTAGATAGGAACGTAACAGAAGTCACAAGAAACTGCGAAATCTGCATAAAGAACAAAACACGAAGAGGAAGAAAACTCGGTCTCCTAAAACAGCTTGGACCTGCAATCCAACCATTCGAGATTTTATCTTTGGACACGATTGGTGGTATCGGAGGCCGTCGGTCTAATAAACGTTATCTTCACTTACTAGTTGACCATTTTACGCGTTTTGCATACATTTTAACATCTCCAAATCAAAATTCCACTGAATTCATCAAATTGGTTGATTCTGTTCAAAAATATAACAAAATCAGAACACTTTTAACGGACCAATATCCAGCGTTCATGTCAGATGATTTTGGCGAGTACATAAAAAAGAATAATATTAACCATATATTTACCGCTATTGACAACCCGGAATCGCAAGGATTAAATGAGCGACTTAACCAAACGCTCGTCAATCGAATTCGATGTAAAATCAATGTTAAAGACGAAAATCGTGCCTGGTCTTCCATTGCAAGACAATGTATAGACGAATACAACAATACGATACACACAGTAACGAGATTTAGCCCAAGATTTCTAATGGAAGGCAATAATTTCCCTATAGTTCCTTCAGAACTAAATAATAACGAAATTTCTCTGGAAGAAGCCAGAAAAATCGCTCTCGATAATTCCAAAAAGGATCACGAACGAAATAAAATACGTATTGATAAAAATAGAAGACAATTCAAATTTCATAAGGGAGATTTAGTATATGTGGAGAACGGGAACAAATGTAACAGAAAAAAATTAGATGAAATCCGAATAGGACCCTACCCTATCACACATGTCGTGTCGGATTCCATTTTATTGATAAAATGCGGTCACACAAGACGACACATTCGACAGTTCCATATCAATAAAGTTATACCAAAAAAACTTATGCGGACGACAAACCTGTGAATAGTAATGAAACTGCAAATTCAGTTTTTCATTAATGATATGAAAATGTATTTATTTAATTTTTTTTTCTTTTCGTTTTTTCGTCATGGGTAGGGGTATGTAAGACTGATCGACAGTCTTCGTTCGTTTCCGAACACGTGTAGAGGGCTACACAGTCCAGTTTCGGTTAGTTCGTATTAAGCAGTGCTAATGAATGCGCGTACTTCATCATTGTGAATTTCGTTCTTGTCGTTTCGACTTAGGTACTATTGTAGTTTAGTTTATTTCGTTTACTAATTATTATGTCCTTGTTAATAGAATTATTTCTACGTTACTGGCTATATCGACTTATTATAAAACCCTCGATACTACGGGTTTATAAGTATAAAATGAAAATCAGAAGGAATAACTATTTAATATAGTAGATAAAAATTATTCTATGAATTTTCTTTTCAGAGTTTGTTTTTTACAGTTTGGATAAATCTTCCGATGCTCTTGTACACATGCTCTTGTTCTTATTCAACCGTTATCAAACCGTGAAACTCTTGCATCATTTTAACCGCTCTTTCCGCTGTATCATTAACTGCTTTTAACATTGAAACTTTCTTCATCGCATCTTGAAACGGAGCGTTATTTGGCCACGAAGAAAGTTTTTCATTCAGAAAACTGTCATCAATTTCAAGTCGGGTAAATAACGCTTTACTTTTAACTGACACGAAGTCGTAGATGTTTTTGTCTGAAATAAAAAAGAAATATAATTAACGAATATGCTATAAATAAGAAGTGAAAGAAACAATTGCTTTAGTTACTTATGATACTCACCATACAAGGACCCACAAATTTTTTCTTTCGATGGTATGTAACGTTTTTCGTGAGTTGAACCGCTGCCACGATAGCTGATCCTATCTAGCTGACATCATGCAGTGTTGACAAATGTATAATAAATTCTTTTGGTGAAAGAAAAATGAATTTTTCGTTAAAGGGGCTGTATTTTTATTGCGTTTACAATAAAAATTCGTCACGATAGTTGAGTGTATGTATTATTTCGAAAATTATAATCGATCTTTTTGCAAATGCAGAAGAACGGGAGGTTAAAAGAAATAGGATTGCAGCAAAGATGTTCAAACTGAAACCTCTGTATTTTCTAAACCCCAGATAAGATTTTCACGAAATTTTTGATTTATATTCTGGTTATAATGTATTTTTCAAATACGGAAAAATCCCGAGGGCTAAATGTCCTGAATGAGTTTAAAAAAAATAAAATTTGATAAGAGTCGGCGTAAACTGAAACCTCTATATTTTCTAAACCCCAGATAGGATTTTCACGAAATGTTTGATTTATATTCTGGTTATAATGTATTTTTCAAATTATGAAGGCTGTACGAAATGATGATCCTATCCTGTTAACGTCTGCAGTATTTGAAGTTTCCATTTCATTATATTCATCTTCATCATCCATAATACTGTTTTCATTTTGCAACAGTCCTATATTAAAAGCACTGCTGTTGCACAAATGATTGCTACTGATGTATTCAGTCGAGTTCTTAATCCACTTCTCAGACAAGAAAATCTCCTTTTCCAAATACCAAATAATCTTTCAACAGTATTTCTTGTTTTAATGTGAGCCCTGTTGTAATTTTGCTCCTGGATACTTGAGGGTTGCAAAACTGGCGTCAGAAGATACGTTTGGCATGCATATCCTTTATCTCCAAGTAACAATCCTGGAATTTGAAGCTCTTCAAACTGGGATCGTACAGAGCTTCGATTGAATATCACGCTATCATGTGTTGATCCTGGATGTCTTGCAACAATGTCCATTATTTCAAGATTGGGTCCGCATACAACCTTAAAAGGATCAAATTTTAAACACTTTAACAAAACTATGTACATTGAATGGGATCATATTATATGTGACTTGGTCTATAAAAAGGGTCCTTACTGCCAAAAAATCGATTTTCTGATTTTTGGTCAAAAGTATAGGAAATTCAACGCCCTTTCACATAGAACCATCCCCGAAGTCCGAAAATCGATATTTCACCCCCTAAAACGCCTTGAAAGTGGAGGCTAAAAATCCAAAAACATGAAAGAATAGTAAATAAGAAAGAATCGTTGTTTATTCAAAATTTACAACACGATAATCGATTATTACACATTTTTCCGAGGTCGGCCTCGTTTTTTAGGGGGTTCGGATACCCCTTTCTCAGCTTTGGATGGCCGGCCTCGCTTCTTAGGAATGGACGCGTTCGCAACTTCCTTTGTAGGCTTAGCTGTATTGTTAGTAGATTTGACTTCAGTACTAGTCGTTGTCGGTCGCGGTAGAGAAGGCTTCGGCGCAACAAGATCGGCCTTTGTTGGGTCCGAGCAGAGGCTGCGGCATTTCTCGTACAGATACCATTGACGGTCAAGTGTCAGCCCTTTCGGCTGAATTCGGGCTGGAGACTGTGATGCATCGGGCACACTTCGTATTTTTTTCAAACGCGTTTTTCTAGCGTTTTACGTTTTGGCAGTAAGGACCCTTTTTATAGACCAAGTCACATATACACAAAAGATGAACAATTACCTGTATATTTAAGGAGAACCACCCTTTTCTGTTGCGGAAAACTTCTCCGTTCTCTCCACCAGGATTTTCTATTTTTATATGGGTACAATCAATATAGCCTGTAATTCGCGGAAAATGAGCGATCTCGTAGAACATTGCTGTGTTTCTCCTAAACCCACTTTCACTTGTAGGAAAGTGCACATAATTTCGAAGCTGCTCTGCTAAGCATATTGAAACATTTTTTTATTGCTCTACAAATGGTAGGTTGACTCTCTCCTCGAAGGTCCCCATGAACAACCTGTAAATATAAGAAAATGATCAGTTTGTCTAGAGAGATTTAACACAAATGCATTCACCTGAAAACTGTTGCTTCCATAGAAACGGAGTGCTGCCAACAATTGAATCAAAGGTGGAATGGGCAAACCTCGATTTGTGTTTTTCGACAAGCGGTCACATACAAGTGGTAATAAAACATTTGCGACACAGTGTTTATTAAAGCGGTAACGTCGCTTGAACTCGACGTCTTCGAGAGCTTCTAAGGGATTTTGCATGTTTCTTATATATGTTTTAGGTCTCGCACTCTCGACACTATCTACATTTTCATCATCGCTCTCAAAATATTCATCAAATTCTTCAATTTTTGTCAACAAATGCAGTTTCGATTTTCACAAACACAAGTGTAACCAACAAATATAAACAAATAAAAGTGACAAGACATGAAAAAGAATAACTCTTCTATGAGAACATGTACCGTTTACTCATCTCAAGGGACCTTCCACCCTCCCTTAAGTGGAGGGCTCGTCAAGCTTCTCTCACCTCACTGAGTACGGTCTATGAAACGCGTTCTCATACTTGAGGATGCCCTCACACTCACCCTGAAGTACGGACTGTGAATACGGGCATTAGGTAATGTTGCAATTAAAAAAAATATATATGTATGTCATATAATTTATCTACGGTCTACATTCAAATGTATAATTCGTTATCGAACAGGATCGTTAAGTATTAAGAGTTTTTTTGATGTTCTTGTGTTACGTCAGGAGAAACCACCAGAAACGACAGACATTTCCCTACCGTCATCGGGAATGTTGCAATAGAAAAAAGTTTCAACTAATAAGAACAATTGTTCAAATTGTAATGATGAAAACGAAATTGACTATTATCGCAATTAGATGAAAAAAACAGTACTTGCCTTTCATTATTAGATACAGATTCTGGAATCAAGTGGTATATACGACAAATTAATTTTTTGTGCGGTGGGTACATTAATTGAATAAAAAAAAATTTTTTACACGGAATTTAATGTTGTTGAAAAAATATTTCATTCCGCCTCGGACACGGCGCTTACGGTCGTCTCCGTCGTCGCCATGAAGGCTTGCAACGCTTCTATGAGAAGCGTTGCGGCCTCCATCACGGGCGTTGTCGGTGGAGGCTGCGACGCTATGGGCTCACGTGTCGCCACTCGCACTGGAGCCCTCGCAGCCCTCGGTTTATTAGTGGAAGGCCCCCCGCGACTCGCATTGTTTGCGTCAGGCCCCCCGCGACCTCTCCTGCTTCCATAATTGGCAGCGGGTGCCCTAGGCCCATACAGGACGAACATCGGTTCCGTCCTGTTGTACTACAAGGGAAATTAAAGTAATTAATCTAAGTCCTTTGTTCTGTAGTGGTATGACTTACATTATTCGTTTTTCTTCTGTTTTTGCCTACATGGATAAAAGAAAATTATTAGCAACTATATTGAGCAAAGCAAAGGGGAAGAAATTTTGTTACTTTCCCATTGATAATCGGTGAAAGACGAGAAAGGTTTCGATCAATGTCTGTCCGCACTAGAGAGATCGGTTAAGTAGGAGTGGGAGGTCGGCAGTTGGCATTGGTTAGGTATGAGTGAAGAAATGTCGGCGTTATAATATGAACCAATGGTTTTGTACTCACAGGCGAAAGAGTGGATGCGTTTGACCACTACCACCATGAAAATTCGCAATTCTGCCGCAAAACACAAATCCTGGCTATGCATTCTATCGTCCGATTAGAAAAATATGTAGCATCTTTTTTAATAAAAAATGAAATGTAGGCAAAAAAATTGATGTTGTTGCCTTAGATGTACCATAAGATGATAGTTACCGGCACAATAGGTACGAATCCAATCATTTTATGTTTCGACCTATGATGTAAATACAATACAAAACAATAAAATAATTGAGAAGGTATATTTCCGGACGTTGTAATATAACAACCCAATATCATGTAGTTACGCCACTGGCTTATTGTATTGGTACTCGCGATTATCTAAATTCAATTTCCTTTTAATTATTTATATTTCGATGAAAATGTTAAACAATTGAACCGCGTTCTTCTGATTAACTAATTCTCTTTCAAGTAAGTTCTCGTTATCGCTAATTGCTCAACAATTCAGATACCAATTTTGAGTTAAACATAAGTCCAGCCGGATATTTACCTATGCCTTGGTGTATTAATCGGACATCCCTTTATTTTTAACCATGATTTTTAACCATGGATAATAGATGATTGAATGGTTTATAAGCCATAATAATATTAGAAGTAGGCAGTAGTAGAAGTTGTGAACTCGGAATCAATTAAAATTAATCTTCAAATAAAAAGTTAAGTGTGAAGATCTTTATTCTTGCGGGAAACCCATTACAACGTGTTGGGTATCGCATGTAAAATGTTCGTAAATATGTGCATTTGGAGGTAGATTATTAGGTTTTTCTCCGTATGAAATTAACTAAGCCAGCGAACCTTGTTTCTTTTTGTGAAGAAAAAAATGAGAACGTGTGCGGTGGTCATAGTAAGCTTTTCGCAATTTGTGCCGTTTGTCATATATGTATGTATGTAGGATGGTGAATTTTAATAAAACGAATGAATGCACGCTTCCTTTTTTCTTTTATCCCACCTTCCTTCGCTACCGTTACACGACTGTCCCTCCTTTTTTCACCCATCCCGAATCCTACCTACTTAACACTTAGATCTACCTTAAGCTATATTTACACTTGTACTAACTAACGACTTATACACACTAGCGTCCAACTTTGCGATACTACATTCGGCCATCCTAAAATTTACATTTGCCCTCAAATGTTACTTCACTAGGGAAACTTGTCCATCCGAAGCACTGCTCCTAATCTACGGCAACTGGCTTCCACATCGTCTTGTGGTCAACGGAAGCGGAAGTACAGTGGGGTCCTTCGTGTTCCCCAACTTTCTCCAACTGGTATCGATCGTTTCGAAGTACCCCCGTATCACTTTATATGGGCCGAGAAACTTGCTTTTCAACTTTAAACCTGGCCCGAACTATGTCCGTTGTATAGCGACCAGGGGGCCTAGCCAAGAGACCGTTCTACAGTCGTTGACGCTTGTAGAAAGGTCGTTTTATGAATGAAATAAACGGTCCCGAACGATAAGTCACGTGATTGTAGAAAGATCGGCAGCCAAGTGACGCATCTAGCGGTTCGTCCGCTCCGATGGAATAGAACGGCAGACGTTTCTATCGTGTAAAACGCTAAATCGCTTTAAAACCGTAGCCAAGTGCCACTTTCTGCGGTGGGAGTAGAACGGCTTTCTCTTGCGCCGAACGCTATTCCGACGATCGGCGAATCGCTGCAGAAAGACGAGCGATCCAATATGTCCGCCACCTAACAATCAGCTGATCGCAGTTTTGTGTTTGGTTCTTGCTCCTTTTTAATGGTTATGTATAAGTAAAATTTTCGCTGCTCAAAATCAAGGGAGTGAAAAAATGTTCCGTAGACCTCGTTTTAACCATAACTTCGGAATAATAAACAAAATTTCGCAATTCATTCAAGGTTTTCGATTGAAGCAAGATACTTTGAGCGTTGTGAATTAAAATAAGGAAATAAAAGTAAGTGATTACAAATATTGTTTCATATGAATCTTCATATTGCGTGACATGTGCATTCATACTAAGCAAACATTTAATTTTTACAGGTGTTGTGTGCTTTCTTTCCTTGACACATGGTCTTGCCTAAACCGAATTTAACCATTGTGGATAATTTACACAAAGGGCACCTAGCAAATGCGTTGAATAATAAGATATGGGTGCATTTTAGGGTAATGATGTGATGACAAGCAGGGTTCAATTTCCAAAACTTCTGAAGGAAAACTTATTGAACACAAGTGAGTAGAACGATGCCTTTTAAAAATACGATGTAATGTCCACAATTCTTTCAGGTTCTTGAGCACCTTTGGGCGTAAACTATGTGGAGGCGAAAACTAGTCAAGAGGAATTCTACTTGTTCTTATTTGCCCATTTTCCATGCTCTATTCTATTAATACATGACTATGATATCATTTCACGAACTCATATGTATTCACTTTTTCATATATCCATTAATGATATTTATATGCTTACATTACAGATGTTAAATATGTTTGTATGATATTTTTAGATACCTTAGATTAAAATTGTTCTTCAATAATGATGTGATACAAATATGTTGGCATTATGTATTTCTATTAATTGTTTCTATTTTTCTATGTATACGTAGAGGATCAAATAAAATATCTATCTATCCATCTATTGAAGTAAATTCCGACTACAAAGTGAGAAATGATTGATGAGTGAACGATAGGTCTTTTTTGTGCATAGGTATCATTTGGCAAATAAATGAACATGACATATAACTTTCTCATCATATTTTTAACCTCTCTAAGTGCTAGAAGTTTTTCTATAACTTAGGTATTACTCACATTTTTTCACCTTAACTAACAAAGGCCATTTTTTTGTATAATAAAATACAAATAGTTGTGATTCTTACCCATTTATAATTTCTCATATGCTTTTTCAGATCGTTGCTAAATTACAGAACGTTATTTTTTACTGAGATTTGATCTGGACATATATCGTTAGATTTGGTAATTCGCACATTTATTGCCATTTTTGAAAGTTAAAATTCACTACAATTATTAGTATGATTCTCACAAAAGCAAAGTTTCTGTTGAATAAATATGGTTTGTCTTCATTTTTATTCATAGGTAATAGAAAAAGCCCAAAATAACCTTAAAAAGAAAATACGGATTTCTTTTATAGACTTATGCTATTAACAGTGATTTACCAACGCTCTCAACATTCAAACACTAATTCCCGCGTAAAAGGTTACGCCCCTTTCGAAAGGCACAGAGTCCTACTTTGACAGTTTCTTTCGACTAACATAGAATAACACGGCCGACTTTTCCATCACCGCGATAGAACGAGCGTTTTACACGATCGCTTGCACTTGGCTACGAAGTTAGCGCTTTCCATCATCGCTGACGCGCAAGCGTTAACGATCGTAGAAAGAGAACCTTAGCGATTGGCACTTGGCTAGGCCTGCAGATCACCGTCGAAATAGCATTGGGCAGGCTCCCTTTTTCGATTAGCTTCCTTTTTCGATTAAAGTTTCGTCGATTTTCCTCCTGCATTAGTTCGATCTTCTCTCGGGCGGTCGTCCGTAGCTCTTCTCTGTCATCCATGAATTGATCGACCCATTCTCGTTCGATCAGCTCTCTGACGGACGTGTCGTCATTCAATCGGTTACTCACTCCAAACAATAGTTGAGAAGGCGTTCTTCCCGTACTGCGACTTCGTGTAGAATTCAAGACTCTCTGCACCGCGTCGACATGGACGTACCATTTATCAGGAACTGGCGTTGACAGTTTTGTCAAAAGAGGAATTAAAGTACGGTTCACTCTCTCGACTTGGCCATTTCCTCTTAGCACTCCTGTAGTTATCAAAACTCGCTCAATGCCCTCATTAGCACAATACTGCATAAAATCGCCAGAAGTGAAGGCGGCTCCCGGTCTGCAATAATCCTTCTTGGGTTCCCAAAAACACAAGATTGTGTGCGAAGGCGATGAATGACTTCCGCTGAGTTGGTGGTTTTCGTTGGATAAAGCCACACGAACTTAGTAAAGCATCGACAACCACGAAAATATGGTTGTACTTCTTGCGCGTTGGCACCATTGGGCCGATATGGTCGATATGGTAAGTATCAAGCGGTGCGTCACCCTTGTCAATAGGGTTCAACAGTCCATCCAGTTTCCCTTTTCCGTTCTGCCAGAATACAGTCGAGGCAGCTTGCCACAACTTTCTCCACTCGCTGACGCATGTGTGGGAACCAAAAATCTTGCTCGATTAAAGCCTCAGTCTTGGTTACACCAAAATGCCCCGATCGTGTGCGCGGCTCGCTATCTGCACCTCCATTGCCTTAGGTACCACTACTAACAGATCACCTGCGACATTCTTATAATAGAGATGTCACTTCCAGTGTCAATTAGGGCATCAATTTCCACACCATTAACAACTACAAGTTTATGACATTTGTTAGTATTAAATTGCACAAGATTGCATGCTTGCTGGGCCACCTGTGCAGACCTTTCCGTACAAGCATTAGCTTTATGCCCATACTGATTACACCTGTAACACTTTGGACCATTTGTTTTGACTGGACAATGTTTACTGAAATGTCCAATATTTTTGCATTTAAAACATTTCACGGACGCTTTATTCTTATCATTTTTATCATTTAAACTCCTTGTTGCTATATGTGGTAGTTTGCTAGGACGTGACTTACTTTGAATTTTTTCAAACACCGCCAACTTATCCTTCAATTCAGAAATATTTCGTGCACCATATAGTTATACTTTTGTTACCTCGTCTCCTTCTATCCCATCAATGATGTATTGAATTACTGAGCTTGCTTCCATGCCCACTTGCGAAGCAATTTCAAACATTCTGTAGCCATATTCTTGATATGTTTCGTCCTCTTTCTTCTTTCGTTTTTGCAGCAATCTATGAACTGTATGACTGTCAATCCTTGGGCTGAACTCCCGGATGAGCGACTTCTTCAAAAAATACCAAGATCGACTTGAGCCCTCAAATCCGACGAACAGTTTTGCCGAACCCTGCAATAATTTTCTAGCATAAATTGACCGATGCAACTCACCCCAACGACAAGCATCTGCGATGGCTTCGAAATCTTCAAGCCATTTCGTTATGTTTGTTTGATCATCTCCACTGAAAGGATCCAAAATTCCTTCAACATCTCTAAACGTCATCGCGACCTTGGAACTACCGTTGCCGTACTTATTCGACTCTATGTTCATGTTGAATCCAATTGGTGGTTCAAGTATGCATCTACTGGCGGAAGCGCACGACTCTTTCCGTTTTTTACCGATAGAGATTAACTGCTCAATGTTTAGTACTAACGCCTTCCATTGCACTTGTGCGCGTTTTAGAGTGAACAGTGAATACGTTGTGAACAGTGGAAGATTTGAAGATTGCCAACCAGTTGGCAGGTATACGAACAAGTTATTCCCTATTTATTTCATTCTATTTCTTTCTATTTAAATTTCTCATTTTGCATAATTTCGAATTAATCGTTAAATATGTATTCAAAACTGTGTCTCGTCGAAAAAGTTTTGGAACTCTTGAAGCTGAAAAAACCCGATATAACATATTTCGAGATTATCACCATGATATCAAACGATAAGTTATTAATAGAATGCTGCCGCGAAATTTCCGAATGTTATAAAAAAAATAAACGCATCAAACCGAGTCAATTCGTTAATAACGTTTCTTGTAAAAAATACAAAAATATTATGAGCAATTGGAATGCACAGGGCGAAAGCACTTTTATATCGAACTGTGACACAAAACATTTTTCCAATGTTCCTGAGCGTTTGTCGGTCGCAGCAGATAATGGTTTCGAAATTGTACCGACATTTTCGTCAACGCCTGTTTCGCGGTCTTTTAATACTCTACAAATTTCAATTAGTACTTCATCGGGAAAATTAATAATAAATCCTTCTAGTGAGCGTATTGGCGTCAGCAACGCAAATAATAATATTGCCGCCAACGAATCTAATGCAAGCTTGTCCTCTGGCCCATTCGACCGCAATGTTATGAAAAATATCGACAGTAACTAAAGTACTATTTTGTCAGCCAACTCGGATTTAACACGCGAATCAAATGCAGCTTTTTCGGTTAGTGCAGTCGATAAGAATAATTTGAACAGCAGCCGTTCTTCTGATGACAATCCTATTTCGACATGCGATTCGAATGTAAGTGCACCGCTTCACGAATTTAAGCAAGATATGTCGCTAAGTATGTCACAAGTTGGTAAATCTGTGTTAAGAGATTTAGACATAACAGAGGACATTTATAAAAATGCCGAAATATTACCGAATGGTGTGAAAAATTGCTCCCATTTCACACCCACGAGCTACGCGGCGTGTAAAATTCCAGAAGGTTCTTTTCAAATCCGAAATAAAGTGTGGAAACGAATATACGACAAAAAAAAGGCTTCATTGTCCACTTTTTTGTACCCAATGTACATGAAGAGAATGGTTCACAAGTTCGTTAACAATGTGTGTCATAAATAGTACCAAATATCTGAAGCATGATATAGTTATCAGAGCTCTTTGCATCAATAACGAATATAATTGTAAAAAATTCATAATAACCATCCACAATTTTCAAGTGCCGCAAGAAAACTATGATGTCTCGGTATACGGCAATGCTATTAATGTGTGTCATGATAAATATGCAATAGGTCAAGCTAGAGGAGAACGTTTGAAGCATCAACATGCTATGGCGCACCTTGATCCCTCTGCTTATAAAACAAAATTGTACTTGGACCAGAATCCAAAATTGGCTGCAATGGGTAATTTTCAAGAAGTCAAAAGCGATAAGGTTCTACAAAATAGGGATGTTACGGAAGTGAGTATATCGGAACCGAAATAGAAATCGGAAGTGTCAAATGAAACTTATAGAAATCGGAAGCGAAATCGGAAGTTCATTTACAAAAGTTTTGCACTGCTCTTCTTCGAAATATGCCAGCGTATAAACTTACAAAGATAAGGGACGATAGCCGCCTATTTATCGGGCCATTTGAAATGCAGAGTGACATATTATATTTCTCATTTTTTTTTTAAGTCGGTAGTATACATTATACAATCTACATCAAGCTTTGCTCGCACTTTCGTTACAACTTCGGATTTGAAGTTATCGGAACCGAAATCGAAATCAGAAGTCTAAAAACAATCGGAAGTTCCGACATATCGGAACCGAATAGAATATTCGTAACATCCCTACTACAAAACATGAAATGTGAAGGATACCAACGTCATGACCGCCACAAACATCCATATCTTGATGTATGTGAAATGTCAATGGTTTATCCGGATTATGTCATTTGTATTTATCCACGTTCGTTTTTACTTTATTTATTTAGTAAAAGGCAATTGAAGATATTGTCCGCTTATAAAAGAAATGGAATTCCCCCCATAATACATTTTGACGCAACTGGCAATGTCGTCCGAAATCCCTGCGAAGACAAACACCGCACTTTTCTTTATTCCGCGGGGGTCTCGAATAAAACAAAACGAACGACGGCAATTTTCGACTTAATTTCAAATGCGCACGATTCGCAGACAATAAAAAATTTTTTCAAACGCTTCCAAGAATTCGGTCTTGACAATAATTGTTGGCCAGCGTTTTCTAGTATAGTCGTTGACTTCAGCTTCGCATCCTTACATGCCGCTGCGAAAGGCTTCAATAATATGCCATCAGTCGACTACATTAATAAGTGCTATGATATCGCTCGAGATAATGCGGAAATGCCAACAAACTTCATTTCGATTCATTTATGTTGTTCCCATTTCATGGCAATGATTTGTCGGAATATTATAGTTCAAACGGCAAATGC
Source organism: Novius pumilus (assembly GCA_020654155.1). NCBI lineage: Eukaryota > Metazoa > Arthropoda > Insecta > Coleoptera > Coccinellidae > Novius > Novius pumilus. Next base: position 62,948 of record JAIFOV010000063.1, on the reverse strand, counting down.
CGACAAAAACAATCAGTATCTCCAAGAACAATCGAGAATAATGAAAGAAATAATGGCAATTTTCATCACTCGTTCATCTTTAGAGGACTTGAATAAGTGGTTTAAAGCAATGATCCTACTTTTCGAATCCCCTTATGAAACACAAGAAGTGAACAATGCCATCAACTATTTCAAATCGTGTTTTATTGATAATTTCAATGGTGCGGTTGAAGATTGTTTCAAACAAAAAACAGCAATGCTTTCACAAACACATCATGTCGACACAGACGAATGTTTCTTGGGTTTTTGACAAAACCCGGCCGACATCCTTATACAGTGCAAGTGTATTTTATCAGCATTTTATGAAACAACACAAATTTTTGCAAAATTCTATCGAAAGTTCGAAAAGTGTTGTATTAAACAAAAATATTTTCTACAATCCGCATTTCAGTTGTATGATTTTACGAAGATACATTCCGTTTACTCCTCTTATATGTGGTATACTACTAAAACTGAAAGGTCACCCTGCCAATAGAGTGAGCAATGCAATCGTAGAAAATCATTTCTCATACGTCAAGAATATTCTATGTAAGAAAAAGCGAAAATTGAGATTGACCAGATTCATAAGGAAATACCGGAAATACATCAAGGGTTTTTACTTTGAAATGATTCGAGGAGTAGAAAAAAATCGTTTAGAAAGACCGATTAGAACAATTAAACCTAATATGCTGAACGACTTTTTATACGACACAAACTGTGTTGAAACATGGAGGAAAAAAGAGAAACTCGGTATTACTAATTTTGCGGGCAGGTTTTTTGCAAAACTCCCAACTGATAATGTTCAAAAAATTGAAACCGGAAAAAGAAAATATATACGTCGCGACACAGACAGTATCGTTCTGGTTGAATGTGCCGACATGAATCATACAGGGAAAATGGAAATAGTGCAGTATACCGGCTGCTGAATTTCGACCTAAAAATATTTACGGCTGTTAGAATAATATTAGAGGAACACATATGTAAAATTCTAAGTGTCGGAAGTGAATATTTACGGAGATATTAATATTTAAAATTTGCATTAAAACCTACACATAATTGATGGAATCCACAACTGCGCATGCGTATAGTAGCCCTTATTCGGATAAATGAAAGATGGAAACTGCAATATTAAAACTCTATGCGATCAATTAGTTATCCGCTAGATGGATCTGACGAGGGAATATTGTATCAAATATTGAAGTTTGTATAGGCCAGTGGCGTTCAGTGAGAGAAACCAATCAGCCATGTAAACGTTTCCAAGTCACCCAAGAGGTGGTTTACTCGACCTAAAACTAACCTAACCTAAAATTAACCTAACTTAAAACTAAGCTAACCTAAAACAAACCTAACCTAAAACTAACTTAACCTAAAACAAACCTTTTTTTTTTTTTTTTTTTTTTAACGTAGGGAAATGCGTTACGCACTAACTCCCCGGGAATTTAGTCTCATCCGGGGAAGTGTGGGACTCCCTGGAAGACGACCATCCCCCACCCCCATCCAGGATATTACTCCTGAATGGGCGCAGGGCACACCCGTCAACCAGGTTTACCCACTAAAACCCTACGTGTCCAATACCAGCTGAGGTGCGAACTTTACAACAGCTAGCATCAGACAGTTACGTCTATTGTGGGGGAAAGATCGGCCAGACAATGTATTGTCCATAACATCAATCTCCCCCCAGACGTCCCAACCTCCACTCTCCTACTCTTGAACACCGCCTCCCACCCTAGACTGTTCCGGGTCCCTTCTCTCCCACTCTCTGTCCTCCCTTTCCTTAACCGACATCACCTCACAAACGAAACCATATATGGACCGCCACTGACTAGGGGCAGCAACCATATAGCCGATCAATTGATCTACAGGAGGAATGACCCCAGAATTCAGAGCACGCAAAAGCATGTCTCTCCTAGCAGACCATCTTACACATGTGTACAACATATGCGTAGGGTCATCAACAACACCGCACCTCCTACATTTATCGTCTCTAGTTTTCCCGATTCTATGAGTATAACTGCCAAAAGAGCCATGACCAGTTAAAAACTGGGTGAAAAAATAACAGGTCACCCGAAAGGAGCACGCATACCAGCCGCGAAGATCGACCACAAGAGTCCGTGTCCACCCGCTTTGTCTTTCCCACTCACCAATCCAAGCCCTCAAAAGCCGCTCACGCGCCATCCTTCGCACACCCGGTAGGTGCCCGCCACCGACTGTATGGAGGAACGATCTTTCTGACACAAGCAACCCAACAGGGGGAACCCCCGCGATCACCTGTGCCGCAACAGCCGAAACCGTGCGGTACCCGCTAATAACTCGGAGTAACACCCTCCTCTGACATGAGATCAGTCGGTCAAGATTTCGCTTCACCTTAATGGCTTCCCTCCAAGCCGGCGCCGCATAAAGAAGGACACTATGTGCCACCCCGCTGAGAAACCTAAAACAAACCTAACCTCAAAACAAACCTAACCTAAAAAAACCTACCCTAAAACAAACCTAACCTAGAACTAATCTAACTTAAAACAAACCTGACCTAAAACAAACCTAACCTAAAAACAAAAATAAACTTAAAACAAACCTAACCTAAAACAAACCTAACCTAAAACAAACCTAACCTAAAAACAAACCTAACATAAAACAAACCTAACCTAAAAACAAACCTAACCTAAAACAAAGCTAACCTAAAACAAACCTACCCTGAAACAAACCTAACCTAAAACTAACTTAACCTAAAACAAACCTAACCTAAAAACAAACCTAACCTAAAAAAACCTACCCTAAAACAAACCTAACCTAGAACTAATCTAACTTAAAACAAACCTGACCTAAAACAAACCTAACCTAAAAACAAAAATAAACTTAAAACAAACCTAACCTAAAACAAACCTAACCTAAAAACAAACCTAACCTAAAACAAACCTAACCTAAAAACAAACCTAACCTAAAACAAACCTAACCTAAAAACAAACCTAACCTAAAACTAACCTAAAACAAACCTAACCTAAAACAAACCTAACCTAAAAACAAACCTAACACAAAACAAACCTAACCTAAAGACAAACCTAACCTAAAACAAACCTACCCTAAAACAAACCTAACCTAAAACAAACCTAACCTAAAAACAAACCTAACATAAAACAAACCTAACCTAAAACTAACGTAACCTAAAACAAACCTAACCTATAAACTACAGAATTTACAAAATGTCTACACATTATACATTTCGAAGATAAAACAACATAAGTATAAAGTGTGAAAGTGTTCAAGTTAATATCAATTTATTCTTGTCACAAAAATATTTACTGAACAGTCTGGCCGTTTAGCTTGCTTATAAGCATTCACAGACAGCACCACGTATAGGCCGCCAGTATCACTCTCCAGACCTTCAATCCGAAAAACAAAAAAAAAAACGAAGAATCCATTTTGTTTATTTTGGTCAGTTATCATTAGGCCTTCGCCTAAAAAGGACAGTTTACCCTATTAAACAGCAATTCGATAGTCGCCATACTGGCATCGAACTGCGTCTAGCAGAGCTTCCATCGGATCCACCGTTTCTAATCAATATGCAAACTTTTTAAAGAAACGTAACTTTCATAAGGGAGGCATTCAAAAAAGATCGTGATAGTTTTGTAATTGGAAATAAGAACCGGATTGACTGATAACATTTTCATTACACGCGAAGACCAAAATTTGCCTTATTCATTTTTCTCTACAAACAAAAACCAATCCGGACGGTCGAGCCGCCACTGGCGGATTGAAGCACGTTGTGGGTTGCCGATCCTTGACATCTATTCCACTCGGCTAAACGGCAGAATACACGCATGCGCAGTTATGGATGCCGTCAATTTTGTGTATGTTTCAATGCAAATTTTAAATAATAATATCTCCGTAAATATTCACTTCCGACACTTAGAATTTTACATATGTGTTCCTCTACTATTATTCTGACAGCCGTAAATATGTTTAGGTCGAAATTCAGCAGCCGGTATACTGCACTTCACCCGGGAAAATAGATACCGCTGACTCAAATAAATGTTTATACTGTAACGAAATAATTAGTCCAAATTCATTGTCGTCATCAAGAACGGATACTTGGGTTCAATGCGAAGTATGTTCAGGACGGGTTCATTTCGAATGTTTACATTCCCCACCAGATTTCACAATAACTATTATCAACCTATTGCACAGTACTTCCAGATTCAGGTATGAATGCAACCATTTAAATGTGAAATTAGCCTTGAAGTAAAGTACAGCTCTCTCAATGTGAAATGGAGGTTTAAAAACAGCTCTGTCAATTTGACATTGAGCTTTAAAAACAGCTCTCTCAATGTGAGATGGAGCATTTCATCACAAATCGTTCTTTCTTCTTTTTCAGATCTGTTAAGGACTCTTTCTTAATCACCCACTGTTTTATTAATATTGGTTTTGAGTTATCGAATTCTGTATAAGTCAGAGTTTTTGAGCAACAGTTATCACATGTTCTCTCTAGACATCTTTCGGAATATCGATCACAACAAAGCATTTCCAACATATTTTGATGATTACTCACTGTTGTAAGTATATTTGCCTTCTTTAGAGCAGCAAGTTGAAGGTCCATGTGTTCGTGAGTCGCGCAACTACAAGTTGTACGGTTTGACAATGTAGGGGGTACCACCCAAAATGGTCTAAGTCGGGTAAATAGGGAATAACCGATTACACATGGAGTGGTTTTCAAAAATTTCTTATGAAGATTTTTCATGGTATCAAGTAAATATCTCTTCTGTTTTTTGACTTGTTTACGACACACAAATTCTTTCTTTCCTGCAGCTTGACGGCTGTTAGAATCATCTTCCAAAAATTTCTGCACAAATCCTTGTATTCTAATTTTGCTTTTATTTATTTTTTTAATTGTCAGATTATGTCCAGTTTTTTTGTAGGTGACTGCTTTGTTTTTTATTCTCCATAGTTCGTATTTGTCTACTAAATTTCCACATACCTATAACTTGTTTAAATTTGATTCTTTCTTCATGAGTCTTTAGTTTAGTGTAGTTTTCTTCCAATTGTGTTTTAATAACTTCCCCAAAAAGGGCCCTCTTCACTAATTCCTTCTTTTTAGTTATATCTTCACTCATGTCTTCAATTCTGGTGTTTGGCGTTTTTTCGACAGATTTTATTACTTTTTTTAGCTGCTTTTTGACTCGTTTATACTTTTGACGCTGTGTATTTAATTTAGTTTTAAGCTTTGAAACTATAGCCTTCATCTTTTTTATTTCCTTGTTTCTAGATTTTCTCTGTCTTTCACTTCTCTTTTTAGCTTCTTTTGCTCTTTGGTCTTCGTTAATAACAGATCTGATTTCTTCATTAATTATGGGTTGTATTTCGTCGTCAGTTAGTGGAGGACTATTCTGGCGTATAAAATTATTAGTGGTTTGTTTCAATAGCTGTTTTCTTTGCCTGTAGTTTGATGAATAATTTTTCCATTTTTTTCTAGTTATTCGTTGCTCTCGTGGTGTCATGTCTTCAACATTTTTTCTTTGTCCTTTCTCTTTTTTCCTTAAGTACTGAAGTTTTTGTTTTTCTTTGTATTCCGCTAATTTAATGGGGTCGCTTTTAATTCTGGCTAAGCGAGCCTTTTCGGCTTCTCCCTTTTTTTTAGTATTTCTTCCCTAGTCAATTTGCTTTTAGCGTGCCGCATGTTTATGAACTGAAATATAAAATAGAAATGCTTATACACGGTAGCAATTAAGATAAAAGTGCTCCAAAATTTAAAAAAAACGTCAGTACCATGAAAACTCGTCAGTCCTCTGGCGCGATGCCTGACAAAGGACTGACGCCAACGGACTGACGAAAAAGATATAATTTGAGGTTATAATCAGAACTAATGTTATTTTTGGTAATTTCGAGTATCAACAAACTATATTTTAACAAATCATGGTTAACTATGTATAAATGAAAATAAATCTGTGATTAACAAGAAAATAACGACTCGCCACAAACTGAAATTTTGACTGACTCAGCACGTGTATAGACGACAAATACAACCCAAATTCACCCAAGCACTGGTACAGTTATGGCGGCCATCAAATTGTGTGGTCCGCAATTAACTTCATTACCAAAATTAAAATTCAAACAGCGATTTGACCTTCGAGTCGGTGATAATTTGGCGCGTATTTCAAATTTAAACAACGCACAACGGACTGACGAATGAAACAAACACAAAGTTTCTTAATTTTTTTTTAATAATGTGGAGAACATTGCATTATGAAAGTTGTAGAATATATTACTATGTACATCACAGATTATAGTAGGTTAGTAAGTTTTCTTAAATCAATGATAATGTTTAATAGATAGTCACTTGATTGTTGGTTTTCGAGATTGTGACATGCCAAAGGATTGACGTTTTAAGCATTTATTGTGGTTTTTTATGAACTTTTATTTAAAATGAAGAGCTGTGATTGGGTGACCAAATAAAGGACTTTTCATTGTTCTGAAATAAATTGTAATCTCAATAAAAGAAATATGATAAGATTTTGCATATATGACATTGAGTTACCCAATTTTTGTATATTCACCCATATAGTCTTCTGCCGTAGGTTGATATACTGTTATATTATGTGGGTCATTATGTGGGGTTGGAAGAACAATGACGAATAAATATGGACCCTAAATACGTGTATTTTGAGCAAGTTTCAAGATGCATGCGTCTAAATGCAAGTTGAATGAAGAAAAGTGCATATTGAAGTGAAACCCGAAAGCGCTCTAGTGAGGACATATCTTCGGAAGGTTAACCTGGGAAAAGGCATGATGCGGGTATTTTTTGAGGAACAATTTTACGATCAACTTAAACAAAAATTATATTGATTTTATTGCCGCCGTTTTGAAAAACAAAATTTTCATTCTAATTTCTTTATTAAAATTTCGATCAACTGCTGCTGTGTTTGCAACAAAGAATTTGTTAACGATAGATTTCTTTCTGCTGTCAAATATTTTTGCTCCTTTCCAGCTATCTTCATTTGGCTTTCTTTCTTTTGTATTTCCATTTTTTTCTTCTATCGCTAATTTTCGTTTTTCTATTAAAAGTTTCTTTTCTTCGATCACTACTTTTCTTTCTTTCAATGCTAATCTCTTCTCTTCCAGTTCTTGGTTTTTTCTTTATTACGTCCAAATCAGATAATCTTTTTTCAGCTAGATAATTTAAAGCGTCGCTTTTTATTGCCTGACTTTTATTGCTCCTTTTTCTCGTTGGCACTGAAATGAAGAGAAAATAAAAAACGTTATATTAATGTTTACTCACCAAAGGAATCTATTCTGTTTCCACATACTTGAAAAAACATTCTGTCAAAAAACAACGATTTTACCCTTGATCATATGGACTGTGTCACCTTTATTACGATCGTAAAGGGCAACGTACATAGTCCAGGATACGGTCGCCCTTTTTGCAAACAATTAATATAAGATTGATTTTTCCTGAGCGGCTTCATTTTATCAAGTCCTACAAATTTTCCCTCTGCGAAAATGTTGGCAAAAGGGGCCTTCGTATTCTAAGCTGTCGCCAAACATGTCGAGTTGGTGATGAAAAAAAATCGATTAATAGAGGTTTCTTTTTTTCAAAATCCGAAGATAACTTCAGAAGAGATTAGAAATCGTATTTGTCCTACAAAAAAAATGGGTCCATCACCTCTGTCCCCCACTTCGAACATGTAGACAAAAGAAAAAAAATAAATTGCCAAACATAAGCAAAATCCCAATTTCACTTTGTCCTACAATTTATTTGGGGCATTCTTTCAGTCCTACATGTCAAAGTTGTCGACTATACCGAAAAATAATTTTCATTAATATACTTCTGAAATAAGAATAAAATGCTATATTGGCATATTCCCGATCGATGTCAATAAATGTCCTACAAAAAAAAAGGGTCCAATTAGCTATTATCGCGTCTGATATACTATCGAATTAGAACGTGTTGAATGTATCCTGTATTTATGCGCGATTTTTCAAACCTTTTTTTGGTGCAGTGGTTGTTGCCTAACGCAGATATGTGGAAGTCTTGCGTTCGAGGCTTGAACATGTAATATTTTTTCAGGTACTTTTATAACCTATTCGTTTGCGTACAAAAAAATTCACAGCTTCAATTTTCAGTTTTTTGCGGAAAAACGGTAAAATACGTCGTTTTCATTTTATATTATATAACTTTTCACAAATACTTTAGGGATTTGGCAAGTGTTTTCTTCTCTACGATGTGGTTCATTTTCTGAATTGGCGATCCCAAATTTTTGTCTTTTTGTGCCAGAAACCGATATTACATACTTTAATTGTTAGGAATGATTCCGTTATTGATGGGTGTCTTTTGTCAACACTTTTTGTTGTAGAAAAGAAAATCATTGATACGTGCAATAGCTGCGCCGAGCAGTCCCATTAACTCTTTTGAAATCATGCCGAATTGAATGTGGGCGTCTCTGAGGTCGCCGTATTTGAAAATAATATGCTAAAAAGTAAGAATAAACATTGTATTTGTATCATACCGATAAAAATACTTGAAAAAAAAGAAAAAAGTCATACATTTCGGGGATCGAACCAGATGCTTACAGAACTGTATACCGAGCTCTTTACCATTAAGCCACGCCTTTATTATTAATTTCGATGTGGATATGTTCCACTTGACTAGTACATTAATTATATTTTTTTGTAGGACTAACGCAAAGGACCAAATTCTTTTGTAGGACATTGATTGATTTGAGTCACAATTATTTTAATGTCTCATCCAAGTTTGGTGTCCTACTTATATTAATGAAAATTATTTTTCGGTATAGTCGACAGCTTTGACATGTAGGACTGAAAGAATGCCCCAAATAAATTGTAGGACAAAGTGAAATTGGGATTTTGCTTATGTTTGGCAAACTATAGAAAAAAATTCAGCATTATATGTTACAATTTATTTTTTTTCTTTTGTCTACATGTTCGAAGTGGGGGACAGAGGTGATGGACCCATTTTTCTTGTAGGACAAATACGATTTCTAATCTCTTCTGAAGTTATCTTCGGATTTTGAAAAAAAGAAACCTCTATTAATCGATTTTTTTTCATCACCAACTCGACATGTTTGGCGACAGCTTAGAATACGAAGGCCCCTTTTGCCAACATTTTCGCAGAGGAAAAATTTGTAGGACTTGACAAAATGAAGCCGCTCAGGAAAAATCAATCTTATATTAATTGTTTGCAAAAAGGCCGACCGTATCCTGGACTAACACGGAAGGCACGAACACATTCTTACCAGCAATATTTCTCCTCACATTGCTGCTGCTGGGGGTCGGCTCCATTTCTTTTATTGCGGGATTAACATTAAGCAACACTAAAACGTGAAAAATGATTGAGGGAATTTAGTAGAATTGTTCGACTTCGCACTATAAGTGTGATCATGGTGCGAAATTTTTATAATGTCGGTTTCGCTTGAAGCGAACGTCTCGGCTAGTTGTTCTCTTTTTTCTCGTCCAATGGACCAGATTCTCTCAATTTTTGTCATTTTTTTTCTGTTTCGTTCGGATTCTTCAGCGATGTTCTGCACCTCTTGGAGCAGAACATCTTTTTCTGTCACTGCTTCTTCAATAGCCGATCTATGGAGACGATGTTATTTTGTATTAGAACTAGATAACTGTGACTCACCTTTTGTATTTATTCTCTCCTTCTCTTTCCACATCTCTAGGAGAAGTTGAATGTGGCTTTTAACGTACGAATTGAGAAGTCTTTTCCACTTTTTTCGCATAAATTTTGAACGGTAACTCAGGGTTTTCGTTTGGGAGTGGACTGTATTTACGATTTCGGTTTTGTTTTTACGATTTATTGAGCGCTTCTATACAGTTCGATATCTATGATGCGAATAATTCACCTCCTAATACACTCAATACACTCGACTTAACACGTTCACTGCCATTCGTATTTACCGGTAGATCGTCGCACGCCAGACGTTCATACACATGCATCTCGCCGCGACGCGAATTCGCGTCCCTGGCTCGGATTTTCAATCATGCGTAAATTTCGGAACAAAAGGAAATCCTCAGAAAATGAAAAATTCTTATTCGATCTAGTCCGGGAAAAATATATTAACGGTTCTACATTTGTTTATTTGAAAATCAGATGAAAAAAACAAATAAATAAAATAAGATAAAAAATAATGTTAATACAAAATAATAATAATAATATAATAAAAAACTAATGAATAAAAAATAATATTGAAAAGGAATAATAATGAAAAAAATAAAATATTGATGAAATGTAAAAATAACTAAGAGAGGTAGTGCCACCGTAAAGGAAATCAGTCATTATTTTTGTGATATATTGGGAAACAGTCAAGACATAAAGCTGGCTGATCTTTGCAATCCAAGCAGCAATACATTTATTATTTTCTGTGTTTCAGTTTGTTTTTTTAGAGCTAAACAAAAAAATATCACATTGAGAGAAACACATCCATAGAGGCTAAAGATCACAGCCGGAACATGGGATCCTCGTGTCAACCTTCACAAATAATAAATTTCCTCCAAGCTTTCTTCTGCTGGAACGGTCCCCAAAATTGACGCCGCATTTCCGCGCTAAATCGCGACACTGATTCGCTGCATTAGGAAACTTGTTGAACGTTTTTCCCCGGTAACATTTTGCATCAGTTCGCCGATTCGCTTGATAAGTTTCAGCCCGTCCTCACCAACTGATCCCAAAGTTTCAATGCAAACCGGAACGAAATGGAAATCGGGCGCCAAATTCCTGTATAGCCACCTCTTATAGTTCTCACGTTTTTGTGCTGCGTGGCCTGGGTTTCTCGCGTTCTTTTTCACGTACGATCTAGCTAGCGTATCAGCACATGTAAAATCCCAAACCAACGGTACCAGCGTCAGACCGTCAGGTTGTTTGCCGGCCGAACGATTGCACCCGGTGGGTTCGAGTAAAGCTGGAATTTTGCAAGTGGCAAGTGCTCGTTTAATCAATTCGTTGACCATTGAGTGTCTAGCGTATCGTCCGGCGCTCTTTTTGCAGCACAACCCATGGTGACCCATCACATCAACTGTGGTTCCGCAAACGCAATTGTGGGTGACGCACACTGGAATTCCCAGTCGAAGAGACACCGCGATTCGGAACGAATGATTGTCTAGCAAGGTCCCCAGTGATGAGAAGGGGAAAGCGTTTAGCCAAGCTCCTGACTCTTTCGTGTTGTTTGCCAGTATTCTTGCCTTCGAAGTGTCGTCTGAAAACTCATTGAGCAATCGATGCTGAATCTTTGTGCACAATTCAGTGTCCCATTTATGTTGGAATTTACGGTCTGCCTCTGGCAAAGTTTCGGATTGTGAGATCATAGCCCAAGCGTCCATTGCTTCGGTTGTGTCCTTGTCTGTTGAGCAGGAGAATGTCGGAACGATGTTTCTGATTAAGTCCGACACCGAGTTTATCGACCCTAAGAAACTTGAGTAGCAAAGGTTAGTGGCGTTTCTTAGTCCAAGTCCTCCCAGTTTGACGGGTAATACAGCCTCGTCCCACGATCTACCGGAAAAACGACAATTCACAATATTTTCCATCGCCGACTTCAAAACGTTGTCATATTCCTCTAGTGCGTCTAAAGCCTGCCAGCAAGGTGTTGTTCGAAGCAAGTAATTAAGTTGTGGAACGAACTCCGGAGCAGGCAATACGAATGATGAGCGTTCAGTTTTTCCAACCGCACGACCATAGTTTTCAATTTGTTCACTTTCTTTTGAATCGATGCTTTGATGCCTGATAACGTTAGTGGTGCCCCAAGAAGTTCAATATCATGCGGCCGTTCGACGATTCCAGGCGCCAGTTGATTGAGACGTTCTAAAATATGCACCCGTTCGTCGCTGCTGGTGTTTCCGAGGATTTTAAATTCGCATTTTGAGAAATTTAGCTGCAAGCCCATTTCAGCCGACCGATCGATGACCACTTTCAGATCGTTAAAAACGGTGTCAGGATTGCCTCCGATCGTTCCATCGTCCATATACCAGATATTGAATTCGGACATTAGCGAGTCGACCATATCGTGTATACCTAAACAGAAAATCGCTGGACCACACGGATCCCCCTGCTGGCAGCCTCTTTGCGACAACATTGAAAAGTCTCCGAAGGATAACCACGTTGGTTGTGCGTAGCATTGATGGATGTAGGGAAGATCTCCAGGCATTTTGCTTTATTGCCTGCAGCATGGGGTGGCGTTCGATTTCGTTGTAAGCATTCTTAAAGTCTAACTTTGCCAAAATCTTAACTGATGTATGACGGAAATTAACAAAGTGGCGAGCAGCGTGTACCCCGCTTCACATCCTCCTCGAGTGCCGTAACCAATTTGCTTGGGTCGAAGTTCGTTTCCCAATCGGTCTGCGATTCTTAAACTAGCGATCCTTGATATTAATCTACGAAGAGTGTTTCCGATGGCGATTGGTCTAATGCTGTCGTCTTTTTGTTTAGACCGCAAAGCGTTGCTCCGTACAGGAAGTGAGTTACGTACCCCGGTACTTTACCGATCAGACAAAAATCTGAGAAATTGCACAGAGATTCCACAAATCTTTCACCGTGTTCGCCAGTTTCTCTTCCGACTAAATCTTTCAAGTGTTGGGGTCGAATCCCGTCCAGACCGCCAGCGCTTCCAGCTGCGAATCCAAAAATTGATTTTTTAACTTCAGTTGTTGAAACCGGCTGAATTCCGACCGCTTCGATGTCAACGTCGATGGGTACGTTGGGTTCAGGTGTTTTTCCTGCAGCTTTTGAAAAGTTTCGAGGTTCACTGCGGCTACCGTGTCGTTTGAAGTCAACATTCGGATTGCTCCTGATATGTCGCCATCGCATAGTTTTGCCTGAACTAACTTTAAGCGAATTGCCTCCGCATCCTTGGCTGTCTTTGATTTCCTTCTTCGTTGTAGGTTTGTGGAAATGTTGTGTGAAAAGTCGGCGAACGAAAGTCTTTTCAATTCTGACCACCAGTCCAAATTTCGTTTTACGATTGTCGCGATCGACAGATCTTTCGTATTCTTATTTTTCTTGTCAGGTGATTTCAGAGCGATGTATGTAAATGTGAAAAGATGCGCCCAAGCCACAAACGGTGTGTCAGATGTTAAGCAAGTTCCTATAAGTTTGGAATACTCGATGGCAATTTGAATTCGTGCAGCTTTTGGAATCCTTTTCAAAACTGTTGTGTGAGCTCTCACGGTTTGGATGAAAACCAAAAGCTCCCTCATTTCTTCGATGTTTGATAAAACTGGCTGGTTTGGTTCCATCGACCTTGTTGAAGCTGCAGGTGGTGGGATGCTGAGCCCGATTGCGAGGTTCAGGGCTGACCTATCTTCCTGAGCATGTTTTTTGGTCCAGTGTACTCCTAAACCGCCTCTTCCCTTACATTCTTTCCCGCAAACTGGGCACGTATACGAAGTAACCGGTACCATGTTGATCTGCTGTATCAGTGACGAGTTCGATTGTAATTCAACTTCCGGGCATCCGCTGCACTTCTATATGTCGGCTAAATGATAAGCACAAATTGAAACAAAAGTATCGTTGAATACAACAAATACATGAGTGGTGTTGATATGGTTGATCAAATGCAAATGTGGATACATTGTATCCTTCCGTTTGTCCTTCGAAAAACAGATTTTGCATTTCCTTCTCAAAGATCGTTGTTTACCATCCTTATTCAATTTTGTTATTCTTTGGAGGAAGTGATTATCTGGTTTTCTCTTAGATGCAATGTCTGTCGTTGGGTATTTTTCATGGTGTGATAGGAGGTAATCAATAATTGCTAACCTGATAATTTTTTGGTGGAATGCTTGTTATATAAGAAAAATGCATTCAAGAGAATGCATTGGAAGATATGAATGCCAAGTTTCTGATTCCATCTCAGCGTTTTCCTCTCGCAACTGTAGTGTGATAGCATTTGATCCACCACTCATGTATTTGTTGTATTCAACGATACTTTTTGGTTTCAATTTGTATTGTCCTCTACGGTTTTGTGTATCTATCAATTCTTCTTTGTGTTCAGTAGACAGCATTAGAATATCTCTTTTATCTTTCCATTTTGGACACTCACTTTCATTGCATATTTGGAAACAAGATCGCCTTTATTCAATTTTTTCGTCAATAAATCTGAAGGAATATCTTTTCTATTTTTCCGCAACGTACCAGTAACATAGGTACCCCTGTCTAATAACGTATGTGCTAATTGAATATTATTGTAAAAATTGTCCATGTAAAGAGAATGTCCTTTGTTGAACTTATTCTCTAACAATTTCAGAACAACTTTGGAGGAATGGCCTTTTCCACCGACAACGTTGTCATTGGCACCGGCGTAAACCAAAATACGTTGAACCATTCCATTTGGTACATATACAATTTGATTCCGTATTTGTGCCTCTTATTTTTTATATATTGCCGAAAAACTAAGCGCCCCCTGAATAGCACCATGGATCCATCTAATGCCAAATGTTTGCCGGGGTAATACATTTCTTCCATGCGGTTATTGAAGTAATCAATAAGGGGACGTACTTTATAGAGCCTGTCTTCTGGCGGAGATTCTCCGGGTTGTGGGTTCTCACTAAAATGTAGGGCCCTAAGAATTGCCTGGAATCGGTTGCGTGGCATAAATTCTCGAAAAACAGAAATGTTGAATAAGTAATTAGTTTTCCAGTAGTCCTCAATTCTACTATGTTTTATTGTACCCGTATGATATAAGAGTCCAAGAAATATTTTCATTTCGTTCACCGTCAAATCCTTCCATAATGTACTTCTTGAATTATCTTCGACGCCGCGCAGGACTATCTCTCTTGCGTATTCATTTGTATGCGAAATTACCGATGAATAGAATACATCACTGGCCAACAAATTGAAAAAATCTGAGGGATTGACTGAATTTTCGAAAGGCAACGGAATATTTTCGCCAGTGAAGTTTATGTGAGCTAATTCCTCATCATCAATCCATGTCCAATTTTTAGAATCTTCTGGCTCACCAGACTTTTGAGCTATCTGGGACACTAGCTCGATTTCGCTTTCGGAATCAGAAGAATTTCTGAAATCTTCATCGGCAACGGTGATGAAATCTTCATCAGAAGAGTTTAGCAATTCCTCGTCGGAAGAAATTTTGCCAGACAGCAACAATTCCATCGCTTCCTCTGGACTGTATTTTTTTTGCCACCTACAGTCGAAATATAAATTGAGATGCAAATTTCCCAATGCAAATATATCTACGAAACAGATATTAAAAATTGAACCAACTTACCTTTTACATCTATTTTGAAGCGAGGATGGAACATTTTTTTATGTGCTTGGTTGATCTATAACGTTACACGGATAAAACACACAAGAAACGATAACAAGAAATCTATTCGTCAATGCTACGTATGCTCTCGTTGAAAAAAAAACGGAATTTTTCGAAGTTTCACCCATTATATAATACGTATTCAAGAATACCGTAATTCGATATCTGATAGAACTATTTCGATTGAATCGAAGTAGAAACCAAAGCCGCCCTGTGGATATTCATACTTTCATAAACATAACATTAATAAATCAAACTGTTATTATAAACACGCACGATATGAGAAGCATTTAAAATCAACATACATGAAAACGCGAATTCGCGTCCATGGCGTGCGGGATGAATCAAGCAAGACGCGAATTCGCATCTTTGGCAGTGAAGCGTCTCCCGCGCGGGCCTTGCACTTGCGCACCGTAATATATTGCGTACGCGACATACCGGCGATCTTGAAAGACCCAAGTCTTTTAACGAATTAAACGATTGGTAGAACACAGAGTTTCTGCACAGCTCGGGTAGTCTCACCGGTCCATAGATAAAATAACATATCAGATGCCAAACTTAGTACTAATATTCTGTGAACGTGTTCGACTTTCGCGCACCCCGGAGAGTATTGTGAACTAATAAAGAACGAGCCGATAATACAGTTTCCTATTTAGCGACCTCCCTGCTGATGGTGGCGCCACCCCCGACAGTATTCTTAACTATTCACGAAGGTTCATTAACCCCGGGGAAATAACTACATTTAAAACATTTTTTCATCAATTCAGATATTTATTCATAACGTCAAAGATTTACATATATACCTTTACATGTTCATATAGCTGATCGATCTGCTGAAATGAAGTCCTTGATATTCTGTAGAGTTCTGAAACAAAAACAAAAATCAATATTTGTTTTTTGAAAGAAAATTGTAGGGCAAAATCAAATCAATTGATACCAACAAAATCAATGTTTTTCTGATAAAGAACCCAGGATGATTATATAAACTACAAATTAAATAACCCAATTTCAATAAGAGATTTACGTGTAACACCAAATGTAGACAACTTTAGACTATTGTTTTAGTGCCTGAGGTGGACGGTCTAATCTTCAGTGAATAATTGGACATCTCTTTTTGCTCATTAATAACATTATAAGTATTTTTCTTTGTTGCTCGATGGTGGGATTTATGAGCAACAACGAATGTAGATAAGTTTGGATAACTGTTATCACAGAATGATTGCAGATTAAGTGAATAATTGGATCCAAAGGAGTTTGTTACGTTGACGTTTTCTAAACTTTGACAAAATAGATTATCATTAACGTCTACAACATTTGGGAAATCTGGACTTGCAAATTTTGAAAGTTTATTCTTAAAAGTATTTGTAACATTTTTTGAACTGAAATGATCCTGACGAATTCTAATTGATGATGTGAAATTTAAATATGGAAAATGAAGGCTGATTGAAGACTTCCAAGCAGAAATCTTAGAAATGGGAATTGTAAAAAAATGTTTGTCTCTATTGCTATTGCCTACTATCATTACATTGCTACAGGTAGAATACAGCACTTAATTGACTGCGCCATACTCAAACAAATCTGAATACTTACCCAACTTCAATACCAGTCCTTATAGTGTCATCTAAAAATTAAAGTTATGTTAATATAATATTTAAAATAATATACATAAAGTCAGAACCACATACGGGATGTAACGAAATTAAAGAAATGTTACACCCACCTTCAAAAATTATTAACTAAAAATACGTACTTATTATAAATAAGACTAAAAGGACTCGGGACGAATATGTGGAACAAAACTATTCATTGAAAGTTTTATAATAGTGACACAATTGCTGTTAGGTTAATGTGAACCATATTCCAATTAATTAATTTAGTTTCAAAACTTTCAACACATTATGTATTCTAAAAATATTGGGCTAAAGGGTAATAAGGATTTAGTAGAATAAGAACATGTACAGAATTAGTATATTTCATAACGAGTGCGGAAAGTCGATGATTTCATGCGAGTGTCAGTTTGACGAACGAGGCGAAGCGAAGCGGAGCCGAGTGAGGCTAGACACGAGCAATGAAATCTGACTTTCCACGAGTAATGAACGACATTTTTCAGGCGACCACAAAAATGGCATTATACGATAATTACTTTCAGAACACACAATGAACGTTTCGACCAAAACAGAACTGAATAATTTAATCTACTGCTTCTAGATGGCGTTGTAGAGAAAATAATAGATAACTTTATTTGTTTATGTTATTTCGTACCTTCCTTTCAGATTTGTCCGCAATAATTCCACACGAGTTTAATATTTCTGGAGGGATATTTTTCACTTTCCATGTTATAAATGCGAATCGAATCAAGTTAAGCTCTTCGTTATTAATATGATATGTTCCGATTAGCCTTATAAATATTCAATGGGATATACGAACTAAACTTTCATTCACTTCTATCTACTTGGCGTGGTTTCATTTCGATGTCACCACATTCCCGCACGGATCAAACTGGTTTTACCCGTGCGGGAATAACATTCCCGCACAGTTGCATGTAATTGTCAACTTTCTTCGACAGGTAGGCGTGGCGATATATACCATTTTCTGACGTGGTCGCCTGAAAATCTACTTACCTAACACCAAAATCAAAAACAACGCTAACACCCACACGCGCGAAACGACGTTTAAACGGAAACAGATAGAGATGAGCGAAATTTCACTACCTGTGAAATATCACCGGTGAATGAAATTTCACGTTCACTAATACGTGAAGAAGTCCAAGTGAAACCGTGAACTTAGCTGCTACTTCGAGACTGCGCAGAGCGAAACCCTTAGCCGTGAAATGTAGCAGTGAATTGTTTGTTAAACGTGAACGAATATATTCGCGACTGCGCAGATATTCCTAATTCACAGTGAAATAGTAGTGAAATGCAACCTAAACGAATATATTCGCGGCTGCGGAGATATTGCTACGCTAAACGTGAAGTTAAGAGTGAAATGCGACCTAAACGAATATATTCGCGGCTGCGGAGATATTCCTACGCTAAATGTGAAGTTAAGAGTGAAATGCGACCTAGGCCGTCTTTCACCAGAAGTCAGTTAATGTACCTGACAGTTAAAACCAGTTTTTGCATTGAAATATTTCGACTATCGGAAGGATAAACTCTAACCGAGCGGTATTAGTGTTGGTGAAAGACGCCCCTAAACGAATATATTCGCGACGGCTCAGATATTCTTTCGCTAACCGTGATCTCAATAGATAAATGCGAATTCCTTATATCTCATTTAGACGAATAGTGTTCAAGGCGAATTTCGCTAAGCACCTTGCAAAATGCATTGACAGCAAGCGACATCGTGCCTTATTATCTTAACATTTTTTTGATAAATTGATTGATCTTTGGAAAGCAGTCTCAAATAGTAGAGCGTTACTCTATATCTATTACTAAGGCCGTCTTTCACCAACACTAATACCGCTCGGTTAGAGTTTATCCTTCCGATAGTCGAAATATTTCAATGCAAAAACTGGTTTTAACTGTCAGGTACATTAACTGACTTCTGGTGAAAGGCGGCCTAATTGTAATAAGTCATGCTCCCTCTCAAAGATGGTAAACTGGTGCGGGTCCCGATTCCGAATTGGGCAGTAGTTTTAGGGAGGAGTACAGTATACTTTGAGAATTGCTGCTCTACTGTATTGATAAATTAATATTCTTTCTATGCAATTATAATTAGTTTCCGCATATAATTCTAATTTTTCCCGTTCCTCCATATTTTTTTTTGCATAAATGCTTTCTCCAAATATTTCGTTGTAAGTGCTACATTGTGAAGGACAATTTTGCGCTTTCGTTGTGATTACCAATAATTAAGTGCTTGTTATTCGAATTTTTGATAATTCGTACTTCGAATTTCTTATAAAACATAGTTAATAGATAGGTTGAAAATGAATTTGTACGGTAATTGCAGAAATCATATAATTTCAAGATTGGTCGTAGATTGGCGGGGGGGGGGGGAGGGGGGGGGAGAGATATGAAGTTTGGGTTTGTTGAAAAGCAATAGTCACCCACTCACTTTCCAACCGCGTCAAACCGAGAAAACCGATCGCTTATTATAAAAAATGTAAGGTGTTGAAAGAAATATGACGATTGGGGTTGGTAGCGTCATTTAATATTAAATTCGAACTGTTAGGACGGGTGATTCAGAGTGTTTTCAGAAGGCAATTCTGGGCAGAAAATTTAGTTAAAAATATAGGTGTTACCTTTACCCTTACCTTACCCTTAAGTAATGTCTGCGAGAAAAGTTTTGTACGAAAAATTTGAAGCAGACTTTTCTTTAGATTTTTGTCAATATTTCAGAAAGTAAACCTCCCACCGATACGAATCATGACACCAATGATTGTTGAGAAAATTTTCAATGAATTTATCTCGACTTTTACGTCTCTGAGATTTTCTGATTTTCGATTTCCGAATAAATCGTATTACCTATTTTCTGAGATTCTCAGCATGTCAACAAAAATTGAATCAGAAAATTCGATATGCCTCACCATGGTGAAATTCCAAATCTGAAATTGCAATTCGGTAATTATCGGATTTCAATAATATCAAAACTGGTCCATCAGGGTTTAATCCTTTCTTCATTGCTACGAAATTTCAAAAATTCTTGTAGATAAATAAGTTTTTTATTAACGAAAACATTTATGACAGTTTGTATCCCAGCAAATATAGTATGCAGATAGGAAATCAAAACAATTTGAAAAATATTCAGTTTATCGAAACAATTATTATTTATTCATAAATTTATGCAAATATTAAAACGTGACCTTACTTCCCTTATTTTCAATATTTTGTTTTCCATATCAATTTTAAATGAAACTACTTTTCTGAATATTTGGGCATTTGGAATACAATCTTGTATTATTAATTATTATGTTTTCAATTATGTTATTAATCCGAAGTAAATGTAATATACAATTTCGAATTTGTTCACCCCGTATATTACTAATTTTTTATTTCGTTGTGTTGGCGTGTGAATAATCCCTCACGTGACGTATATGTTCATTCATGCCGCCTCTTTTTTTAATATTCAGATGAAGACAACACACAATGGAAATCTTTACGATTTTGTCCTTATGTACAATTTTTTCAATATATTCTCACTTTTCCTTGAAAGAACGAGTTCTTCCCATTTTTCCCATGATCGGTATTCCATTTCGGTCAGGGAATAGTCGTAAAATAATTTTGTCCGCCTAAATGTGGTCGGAATTGCCTGGTAATAAAGATCGCTCCAAAGACGCGGTGTCTCAGGAAATGTGATTTCAAAGAGGACGACGCTTGCCGGTATGGCATAAAATTGCAGTATTGTATAACGCCGCACATTTGGAACGAAGATAGACTACCAAAGTAAGTTGGCTCAACCCACAGATGTTGATAACGACATTCTTTCTTCTCTCAGAACTGTTTCTTTTCTTGTCAGTTGCTTCATTTTTTTCGATAGCTTCAGTTCAGTCTTGCAGAATTTCTCGTGACAAATCGATCGTTTTGTGATCAGTTCTTTTCGTTTGAAATATTAAGAAGTCGATATGCCACCTTTGAGAAGAAGAAAACTGAGCTACCTTTGAAACTTTTTCGTCGAATTAGACGAAACTTACGCACAATGCAAAATGTGCAAATCCAAGTTGTCATATAAAACATCTACCACTAATTTGAGGAAGCACATGGAATTTAGGCACCCGACAGTGTCTCTTACCACAAGTCGTTTGGAACAACCTGAAGAGGTGAGTTATTTTATTAATGAATTTTGAATTGTAGAATAAACTTTTATGGTTTGAATAATTTTTGAGAAGAGAAATTAATAATTATGATGAAACACCGAATGAATGATATGATTCATTTGAAATATTAATCAAATCACTTTTACGCATTCGTACATACAAATTACTGTTTCATAGGGATATAGCATAGCATGTATTTCAAAAAAGAAAGATGAATCGAGAATTTGGGAATATGAATAAAAATTGTTATTCTTTGAAATTGAGATTCTTTGAAAAAGATGAAAGGACTATGAAAAAATCCAGAAGTCGCGTCAGGATTTTTAAAATTATATATAACACCCTTTGTTTCTAAAGTTTGTTACAGCATGCAGTTTTCACTCGCACACAATCAAACTCCGCTCTGACTAAAATTGGATAAACCTCGAAAAAGCATCAAAGTAGAGTTGATCAATTTGTATCTTTTCGCAGGCTCGAAGTTCTGCCGTCGGTTGCTTCCCAACACACGACCGAAATAACCCGGAAGAAGGTGAACTGTCAGTTCCGTCGACTTCCGGTACCTCTGCGGTATAACGAAATGCACATCTCCAAACTAATATGACCGACTTCCTCCAAAAGAGGGTGATACCAAAATTGAAACAAACCATGGACGAAAAGTTGCTACGACTTTTCACTGATAGCTTGCTGCCTTTTCGAATCGTTGAAGATCGTTCATTCCGAGATTTTGTTGTTTCTCTGAACTCTTCGTATGACTTACCCAGCAGGGACATGATTTCGAAGTCTCTCATACCAGCCATGTATGAGACATGTGTTCATGCAATACGGGAAGTTTTACAACATGCGAAAAAGGTTTGCATAACTACTGACTGTTGGACATCAGTAAATATGACGAGTTTTATGGCGGCAACGGCTCATTTTGTAAATGAAGAATTTGAAATCTCATCTTTACTTTTAGAATGTGCAAATTTGCCATTCCAGCATACTTCCATTAATCTGGCGAATGAGCTGAGAAGAGTGGCAACGGAGTGGAATTTGCACAGTCGATTACTCATTGTCGTGTCTGATAATGCGGCGAACATAAAAGGTGCTGTACAACAGGAGTTAGGTTGGAAGCATTTGGGGTGTTATGCTCACACCCTGAATCTTGTTGTCAGCGATGGTTTAAAAGGTGAGATTTCAAACACCATTTCCAAAGTGAGACATATTGTCAGTCATTTTAAGCGGAGCAGTATCGCGACAACAAGACTGCTGGAATTTCAAAAAAATCAAGGCAATAAAACTCCTCTTAAGTTACTACAGGACGTGGCTACTCTACTTTTTATATGTTGGAACGGATTATTTTGTTGGAAGAAGCCGTGAAGAGTTCCTTGGCTCTAAGTAATATGGATATGGCTCATCTTTTGACGGTTGACGCGTGGGACATAATTAAAGATGTTTGTAAATATTACAACCTTTTGAAAAATTACAAAAGCAGTTTCTGGGGAGGAATACGTCACAGCTTCCCTTGTTAAACCATTAACAAAGGGTATGTTTTCGGTATACAAGGGATTTTTATAATTATTACTTGTTCAGTGTTTAGGCCAGTAAATAAACGATACTTGTAGTTAAAATATATGAGCTGCTTTATTAACGCACATTGACCACTTTCTAGGTTATGCATAGAATCGCATCGATACTACTCTAACATTTAAAGCGCCCTCTTGGCGGGTATTTTCGAATTTAACACATTCATCTTTAACACTTTCCCTTGTAAAAATTCAAAAATAACATTTCAATTAACAAACTTCAAAAAAAGTCCAATCTTATTGCAAAGAATCCGGAGACGAGTATTAAGAATTGGCTTTGTCATCATATCTGCGAGTTGTTCCTCAGTCGGGATTCGTTCGATCCCAAATTCCCCCTCAGCAATTCTTTCTCTGATGAAGAAATGCTTATTGGCTATGTGCTTGGTCCTGCGATGGAATTCGGGGTTTTGAGCCAGCCTCATGGCAGCAGCATTATCGACCTGGAGAATCGGGGCTCGGTCCAATCTGTCTATTTCCTGAAACAATCTTTTTAGCCAAATTATTTCTTTCGCAGCTTCATTAGCTGCTACGATTTCAGCCTCTGTAGTGGAAATGGCTACCATTGCCTGTCTTTGGCTTTTCCATGAAATGACCCCTGAGGCAAACATGAAGATAATCCCTGATGTAGATCTCCCAGTTTTTGTGCAGCCACCAAAGTCAGCATCGCTGTAACATTCAAGGATTCCCTTCTTCTGTTTCTGATAGACTATCCCAACGTTGATTGTTCCGGAAATGTAACGGAAAACCCTCTTCACTTGCGCAATGTTTTCTTTTGTGGGATTTTCAAGCGTTCTAGACAGAAATCCGATGCTGAAAGCCAAGTCTGGCCTAGTTCCCAGCATGAGGTACATGAGAGCTCCTATTGCTTGACGATAAGGAAACGTAGGCGTCTCTGATTCTTTCCCTGCTGTTGTAATCTCCAAATTCTTGAGAAGAGGTGTTGAAACAGCTTTACAATCCGAGAACCTGAAACGCTCCAAAATTCTTGTGGCGTATCCTTGTTGACTGATTTTTAGTCCATTTTTATGTTTCTTGATTTGGAGTCCTAAGAAGCACTCAGCCTTGCTTGAGACAATTTTAAATTCAGATTTTAAATCGTCCAAAAATTCTTCCAAATCTTGGGTATCTGTTGCTGCGGCGAGTCCATCATCTACGTAAACAACAAGTAGAATCTTTTTGCCGTTTCTTTCCCTGATGTAGAGACATGGATCCGCCCCGCTGACATTGAAATTATGCTTTCGCAGGAAACCTCCGAAGCGTTCTTGCCAACATCTCGGCCCTTGCTTAAGCCCGTACAAACTTTTGTTCAATCTGCAAACTAGTCCCTCTCCTTGCTCGTATCCCTCAGGTTGTTGCATGTAAATCTCCTTGTCGTCTAATTCGCCGTATAAAAAAGCTGTCGACACGTCGAACTGGACCAAAAACATATCATTTCTAGCTGCAACGCTTATCACAGAACGAATTGTTTCCATTCTTGCGACAGAGCTAAAAGTTTGGTCGTAATCAATTCCTTGTCTCTGGGCAAATCCTTTAATAACCAAACGAGCTTTATATTTGTCAATACTTCCGTCTGGATTGGTCTTGACTCGATAGACCCACTTGCACGGGAGTGCTTTCGAACCTCTGGGGAGTCTGGTCAAGTTCCAAGTTTTATTTTGATGTAAGGAATCGATTTCTCTGTCCATTGCCTTTTTCCACTCGATGTTGCTGTTGATGGCTTCATGGAAAGAATCTGGACTCTCCAGCACAAAATTCTCGGCTGCTGCTACATAGTCATCCAGATGCTCCGGTCTCTTCAACTTTGAACGATCCCTCAACCGCATTAATCGTGTTCTTCTCTGGTTTTCTTCTTCGCCAAAGCTTGTTTCTGTTTCGGAATTGTCCTCTTTCAATTCTTGCTCCTGAAGTGTGTCTTCGTCCTCGCTCTCCTCCAAAATCGCGTCTTCTGCTTCCCGGTCTTTTACGACGTCCTTAAACTCAGAATTTTGGAAAGGTAGGTTGACACATGATTCACAGTTGGTGAATTTTTCTTGAAATTTTACGTCCCTTGACACTACTACTTTGTGCTCCTTTGGTAAGTAAATACGATATCTTTCATCGCCGTCGTAACCCACTAGGTATTCCTTTTTAGCTTTTTCGTCCATCTTATTCCTTTTTTGGCACGGAATGTGTACATAGCACGTCGATCCTACGATTCGAAGATGTTTGATCCTTGGTTTCTTGCCTAGCCAAAGTTGGTAAGGGCTCAGACCTTTCAACGAAGATTTGCCCGTTCTATTGAGAATGTAGACTGCTGTGCTGACCAACTCGGCCCAAATTGCTTCTGGAAGTTTTATTTCTGGATTAGAATACTTGAAAGTTCTCACCATTTCGACTATGGTCCGATTGTCCCTCTCAACACTACCGTTTTGTTCTGGAGTATAGGGAGCAGTGAGTCGAAAAGTTATACCAGCTTCCTGAAGAATTTCTCTCACTTCTGAACAGTCAAATTCTCCTCCATTGTCGCTCAGGAATTCCCGAATTATGTGCCCTTGTTGTTTGGCATGAGAAACCATGTGTCGCAGCACGTCTTTGACCTCCAATTTCTGCTTGACGATGTAACCGTATCGAAACTTGGTGAAATGATCCTTAAAAACTACCAAGTACTTTTTCTTCTTGAAAGAATCATCAAATGGGCCGCAAACATCACCTGACATCAGTTCCCCTGGCTTCGTCGCTGGTTTCCTCGTTCCAAACGGTAATCGATGCGCCTTTCCAAGGATGCAAGGCTCGCAAAAGCTACTCTCAAGCTTGATTTCAAGGCCCATTTCTCTTTTGAGCATGTCCTTGATGTGGTTCTTGTCCTGATGTCCCCACCTCTCGTGGTAGAGTTGAAGAATTGAAGTTCCTGAAGTTGCAACATTGACATCGACGTTTCTTTCTGGAAGAATGGGCTCGATCGCTGCTCTGTAGAGTGTTCCTCCAACTTCTCTAGCTCCAACGAGGACAATCTTGTCGTGTATTTTGAGAGAGCACTTTGTTGCTGACGACTCAAAACGACTACCTGGATTATTGTCTTGGGCAGCCAAAACTGAAAACAGATTCTTCGTTATTTTGGGAACAAACCACACATTTTTCAAGGAAATAAAAAGTATTTTTCCACTGACAATCGTTTTGACTTTGATTGTGCCCTGGCCCAAGGCTGACAAGGTTTCATTTCCAGCTGCTCTCGGATTTTCAAATTTCTCCAAATGCTCGAAATACTTCGCAGACTTCACAACGTGTTTTGTTGCACCGTTGTCTATCCACCAGTCAACATCTGAGTTTGCCTCTGCTGCAAACACGTCATGGTGAACTGAGACGAGAGTTAACGTTGGTTCTGCACAATTTCCTTGTTCAGCATTCTGGTTGCTTGGCTTCGGACGTCCATCCTTTTTCCATTTAATACAGTTTCTGACCCAGTGCCCCTTTTTCTTGCAATAGCGACAAGTATCAAATCTCCGACCGGATGCTTCTGAATCCTGACGATTCTCCTTTCGTGCTGTGGTAGAAAATGCCTCCTGGCTCTCCTTTTCATCATTTTCTTTTGGTCTAAAATTCCTCTCAAACATAACAATTTGATTAGTTAATTCATCAAAAGTCTTTTCTTCTTCTTTTGTCAAGAGCATCCAACTTTGACGGAACGTTTCAAAGGTTTTTGGCAAAATGTGCAGAGTTTTACAAACTAGTATTAAATCTGGCAGCTCATTTTCATTTTTTGCATTCAAAGCTTGATTCAAGTCGTTCCAAAGACTACGCAATTTTGCTATGTGGGTTGATACATCATTACCTGGATTCCAAGAGTAAGCGAAAAACTCGTTGCATATCCTGAATACCTGGTCTTTCGCTGTTGCTTCAAACTGATTCTTCAAAGCTTCCCACGTATCGTGTGCTGTCTCCTTATCCATAATCTCCTGGTACACCGAGTCCGTGACTGCAGTAGTAATCATAGATTTGGCATAGCTGTTGGCCTTACGAAAAAAGTCGCTCTGCTCTTTGTGTTTCTTTTCTTCTACTGTTGAAGCACCTTCTGACAATGGATCCGGTTTGACAATCTTTCCGTCCAATGCGTCGAGAGCACCGTCGTGATAATCTATCAGGTCTCTAATTTTTCTTTTCCAAATCAGCCAATCGGTCGCACCTGAGAGCTTCGTCACGTGTTTCGCTAAATCCATCGTAATCGAGCACAATTGACTTTTCACCTTAACTTTAAACTGAACAAAACGTTCCTAGGCCCATAACCTTTTATAATTATTACTTGTTCAGTGTTTAGGCCAGTAAATAAACGATACTTGTAGTTAAAATATATGAGCTGCTTTATTAACGCACATTGACTACTTTCTTGGTTATGCATAGAATCGCATCGATACTACTCTAACATTTAAAGCGCCCTCTTGGCGGGTATTTTCGAATTTAACACATTCATCTTTAACATAGTTTAGTGTAGTTTTCTTCCAATTGTGTTTTAATAACTTCCCCAAAAAGGGCCCTCTTCACTACTTCTTTCTTTTTAGTTATATCTTCACTCATGTCTTCAATTCTGGTGTTTGGCGTTTTTTCAACATATTTTATTACTTTTTTTAGCTGCTTCTTGACTCGTTTATACTTTTGACGCTGTGTATTTAATTTAGTTTTAAGCTTTGAAACTATAGCCTTCATCTTTTTTATTTCCTTGTTTCTAGATTTTCTCTGTCTTTCACTTCTCTTTTTAGCTTCTTTTGCTCTTTGGTCTTCGTTAATAACAGGTCTGATTTCTTCATTAATTATGGGTTGTATTTCGTCGTCAGTTAGTGGAGGACTATTCTGGCGTATAAAATTATTAGTGGTTTGTTTCAATAGCTGTTTTCTTTGCCTGTAGTTTGCTGAATAATTTTTCCATTTTTTTCTAGTTATTCGTTGCTCTCGTGGTGTCATGTCTTCAACATTTTTTCTTTGTCCTTTCTCTTTTTTCCTTAAGTACTGAAGTTTTTGTTTTTCCTTGTATTCCGCTAATTTAATGGGGTCGCTTTTAATTATGGCTAAGCGAGCCTTTTCGGCTTCTCCCTTTTTTTTAGTATTTCTTCCCTAGTCAATTTGCTTTTAACGTGCCGCATGTTTATACTGAAATATAAAATGGAAACGCTTATACACGATAGCAATTAAGATAAAAGTGCTCCAAAATTTAAAAAAAACATCAGTACCATGGAAACACGTCAGTCCTCTGGCGCGATGCCTGACAAAGGACTGACGCCAACAGACTGACGAAAAAGATATAATTTGAGGTTATAATCAGAACTAATGTTATTTTTGGTAATTTCGAGCATCAACAAACTACATTTTAACAAATCATAGTTAACTATGTATAAATGAAAATAAACCTGAGACTAACAAGAAAATAACGACTCACCACAGGACTGAAATTTTGACTGACTAAGCACGTGTATAGACGACAAATACAACCCAAGTTTACCCAAGCACTGGTACAGTTATGGCGGCCATCAAGTTGTGCGGTCCGCAACTAACTTCATTACCAAATTAAAATTCAAACAGCGATTTGACCTACGAGTCGGTGAAAATTTGGCGCGAATTTCAAATTTAAACAACGCACAACGGACTGACGAATGAAAGAAACATAAAGTTTCTTAATTTTTTTTTAATAATGTGGAGAACATTGCATTATAAAAGTTGTATAATATATTACTATGTACATCACAGATTACAGTTGATTAGTAAGTTTTCTTAAATCAATGATAATGTTTAATAGATAGTCACTTGATTGTTGGTTCTCGGGATTGTGACATGCCAAAGGACTGACGTTTTAAGCATTTATTGTGGTTTTTTATGAACTTGTATTTAAAATGAAGAGCTGTGATTGGGTGACCAAATAAAGGACTTCATTGTTTTAAAATAAATTGTAATCTCAATAAAATATAATAAGATTTTGCATATATTGACTGATGACATTGAGTTACTCAATTTTTGTATATTCACCCATATGGTCTTCTGCCGTAGGTTGATATACTGTTATATTATGTGGGTCATTATGTGTGGTTGGAAGAACAAGGTCAAATAAATATGGACCCTAAATACGTGTATTTCGAGCATGTTTCAAGATGCATGCTTCTAAATGCAAGTTAATAAAGAAAAGTGCATATTGAAAGTGGAACCTGAAAGCGCTCTAGTGAGGACATATCTTTGGAAGGTTAACCTGGCAAAAGGCATGATGCAGGTATTTTTTGAGAAACAATTTTACGATCAACTTAAACAAAAGCCGTATTTCAATTATATTGATTTTATTGCCGCCGTTTTGAAAAACAAAATTTTCATTCTAATTTCTTTATTAAAATTTCGATTAACTGCTGCTGTGTTTGCAACTAAGAATTTGTTAACGATAGATTTCTTTCTGCTGTCAAATATTTTTGCTCCTTTGCAGCTATCTTCATTTGGCTTTCTTTCTTTTGTATTTTCATTTTTTTTTCTTCTATCGCTAATTTTCGTTGTTCTATTAAAAGTTTCTTTTCTTCGATCACTACTTTTCTTTCTTCCAATGCTAATCTCTTCTCTTCCAGTTCTTGGTTTTTTTTCGGTTACGTCCAAATCAGATAATCTTTTTTCAGCTAAATAATTTAAAGCGTCGCTTTTTATTGCCTGACTTTTATTGCTCCTTTTTCTCGTTGGCACTGAAATGAAAAGAAAATAAAAAACGTTATATTAATGTTTACTCACAAAAGAAATCTATTCTGTTTCCGCATACTTGAACAAACATTCTGTCAAAAAACAACGATTTTACCCTCGATCATATGGACTGTGTCACCTTTATTATATAATTACAAATTCACAAAAACAAGTGCCATGCACAAAACGATAAAACAATGACTAGTCACGGTCAAGTCTACGTCTACTGCCGTAGCCACACACAGTCCTCTGCTACTGCTGCTGCTCCTGCACCTGCACTGCCGCGACCGGCCACACACTGCTCGGCTGCCGTCGTTATCAGCGACCGTCAGTACGACGTTGAATATTTTCTTGGATGGATATAAAAGTTGCAGCAGCTGTGGCGCTACGCTTAAATGGCATATCGTTTTTCCATGCAGAGCGCTCGATCTGTACTGTCGACCAGACAAGCAGTCAAGGAGCTTATCTCATTTATTACCCTTTGACTGCGGTCGTGAGACCGACCAGATAACATAACCCAGCCACATGACGGTTTTGATAAGTCCCTACAACATTTCCTGCAGTCAACTGCATTCGTGTGGCTGCAGGGTACTAGTCTACGTCAAGTCTGCCGATCATGTTCGGCGCTACCCCCAATTTCTGTTAATTAACATTAGGCAACAATGATTGAGGGAATTTAGTAGAATTGTTCGACTTCGCACTATAAGTGTGATCATGGTGCGAAATGTTTATAATGTCGGTTTCGCTTGAAGCGAACGTCTCGGCTAATTGTTCTCTTATTTTTCGCCAATGGACGAGATTCTCTCAATTTTTGTCATTTTTTTTTCTGTTTCGTTCGGATTCCTCAGCGATGTTCTGCACCTCTTGGAGCAGAACATCTTTTTCTGTCACTGCTTCTTCAATAGCCGATCTATGGAGACGATGTTATTTTGTATTAGAACTAGATAACTGTGACTCACCTTTTTGTATTTATTCTCTCCTTCTCTTTCCACATCTCTAAGAGAAGTTGAATGTGGCTTTTAAACGTACGAATTGAGAAGTCTTTTCCACTTTTTTCGCATAAATTTTGAACGGTAACTCAGGGTTTTCGTTTGGGAGTGGACTGTATTTACGATTTCGGTTTTGTTTTTACGATTTATTAAGCGCTTCTATACAGTTCGATATCTATGATGCGAATAATTCACCTCCTAATACACTCAATACACTCGACTTAACACGTTCACTGCCATTCGTATTTACCGGTAGATCGTCGCACGCCAGACGTTCATACACATGCATCTCGCCGCGACGCGAATTCGCGTCCCTGGCGTGTCGCTCGGATTTTCAATCATGCGTAAATTTCGGAACAAACAGAAATCCTCAGAAAATGAAAAATTCTTATTCGATCTATTCCGGGAAAAATATATTAACGGTTCTACATTTGTTTATTTGAAAATCAGATGAAAAAACAAATAAATAAAATAAGATAAAAAATAATGTTAATACAAAATAATAATAATAATATAATGAAAAAATAATGAATAATAAATAATATTGAAAAGGAATAATAATGAAAAAAATAAAATATTGATGAAATGTAAAAATAACTAAGAGAGGTAGTGCCACCGTAAAGGAAATCAGTCATTATTTTTGTGATATATTGGGAAACAGTCAAGACATAAAGCTGGCTGATCTTTGCAATCCAAGCAGCAATACATTGTATCCTTCCGTTTGTCCTTCGAAAAACAGATTTTGCATTTCCTTCTCAAAGATCGTTGTTTACCATCCTTATTCAATTTTGTTATTCTTTGGGGGAAGTGATTATCTGGTTTTCTCTTAGATGCAATGTCTGTCGTTGGGTATTTTTCATGGTGTGATAGGAGGTAATCAATAATTGCTAACCTGAAATCGTAGAGAGATAGTTTTTTGGTGGAATGCTTGTTATATAAGAAAAATGCATTCAAAAGAATGCATTGGAAGATATGAATGCCAAGTTTCTGATTCCATCTCAGCGTTTTCCTCTCGCAACTGTAGTATGATAGCATTTGATCGACCATATCAACACCACTCATGTATTTGTTGTATTCAACGATACTTTTTGGTTTCAATTTGTGTTGTCCTCTACGGTTTTGTGTATCTATCAATTCTTCTTTGTGTTCAGTAGACAGCATTAGAATATCTCTTTTATCTTTCCATTTTTGGACACTCACTTTCATTGCATATTTGGAAACAAGATCGCCTTTATTCAATTTTTTCGTCAATATATCTGAAGGAATATCTTTTCTATTTTTCCGCAACGTACCAGTAACATAGGTACCCCTGTCTAATAACGTATGTGCTAATTGAATATTATTGTAAAAATTGTCCATGTAAAGAGAATGTCCTTTGTTGAACTTATTCTCTAACAATTTCAGAACAACTTTGGAGGAATGGCCTTTTCCACCGACAACGTTGTCATTGGCACCGGCGTAAACCAAAATACGTTGAACCATTCCATTTGGTTCACACAACATATACAATTTGATTCCGTATTTGTGCCTCTTATTTTTTATATATTGCCGAAAAACTAAGCGCCCCCTGAATAGCACCATGGATTCATCTAATGCCAAATGTTTGCCGGGGTAATATATTTCTTCCATGCGGTTATTGAAGTAATCAATAAGGGGACGTACTTTATAGAGCCTGTCTTCTGGCGGAGCTTCTCCGGGTTGAGGGTTCTCACTAAAATGTAGGGCCCTAAGAATTGCCTGGAATCGGTTGCGTGGCATAAATTCTCGAAAAACAGAAATGTTGAATAAGTAATTAGTTTTCCAGTAGTCCTCAATTCTACTATGTTTTATTGTACCCGTATGATATAAGAGTCCAAGAAATATTTTCATTTCGTTCACCGTCAAATCCTTCCATAATGTACTTCTTGAATTATCTTCGACGCCGCACAGGACTATCTCTCTTGCATATTCATTTGTATGCGAAATTACCAATGAATAGAATACATCACTGGCCAACAAATTGAAAAATCTGATGGATTGACTGAATTTTCGAAAGGCAACGGAATATTTTCGCCAGTGAAGTTTATGTGAGCTAATTCCTCATCATCAATCCATGTCCAATTTTTAGAATCTTCTGGCTCACCAGACTTTTGAGCTATCTGGGACACTAGCTCGATTTCGCTTTCGGAATCAGAAGAATTTCTGGAATCTTCATCGGCAACGGTGATGAAATCTTCATCAGAAGAGTTTAGCAATTCCTCGTCGGAAGAAATTTTGCCAGACAGCAACAATTCCATCGCTTCCTCTGGACTGTATTTTTTTTGCCACCTACAGTCGAAATATAAATTGAGATGCAAATTTCCCAATGCAAATATATCTACGAAACAGATATTAAAAATTGAACCAACTTACCTTTTACATCTATTTTGAAGCGAGGATGGAACATTTTTTGATGTGCTTGGTTGATCTATAACGTTACACGGATAAAACACACAAGAAACGATAACAAGAATTCTATTCGTCAAAACGGAATTTTTCGAAGTTTCACCCATTATATACGTATTCGAGAATACCGTAATTCGATATCTGATAGAACTACATATTTCGATTGAATCGAAGTAGAAACCAAAACCGCCCTGTTGATATTCATACTTTCATAAACATAACACTAATAAATCAAACTCTTATTATAAACACGCACGATATGAGAAGCATTTAAAATCAACATACATGAAAACGCGAATTCGCGTCCATGGCGTGCGGGATGAATCAAGCAGGACGCGAATTCGCGTCTTTGGCGGTGAAGCGTCTCCCGCGCGGGCCTTGCACTTGCGCACCGTAGTATATTGCGTACGCGACATACCGACGACCTTGAAAGACCCAAGTCTTAACGAATTAAACGATTGGTAGAACACAGAGTTTCTGCACAGCTCGGGTAGTCTCACCGGTCGAAGTTTTCAAATGCACTACCCGGGTAACGTTATTGCTTCCTGGATATACTTCAAGAACACGACCCAGACGCCAATACATAGGAGGCAAATTGTCCTCGATGAGCAGCACCAACGAGCCGACCTTGATGATGTTCTCAGTGTTAGTCTTCCACTTGGTACGCTCTTGCAGGTTGAGGAGATAGTCCTTGGACCATCGTTTCCAAAATACTTGAAACATCTGCTGTAGCTTCTGATACTGATCCAGGCGGTTAATAGGCATATCTGTTAAGTCATGTTCCGGGATAGAGAGGAGTGCTTCCCCAATAAGGATGTCGCGAACCGCTGAAAACTACCCGTTTTCCCGGCCTTGCGACGAATTGAAATAGGGCTAATAAACGACGCTAATTATTTTTCAGTAAAACCTTCTTCAAATTTATTTGACACTAACTGTCACAAAATTCTTTTACATACTAGATTTTCCATACAACATAAAATAGTTAAAACTCCACTCCAGTCTTCCACATTCTCCCACCTGAGACACTTCAAGGTTAACACAAAAGTGTCTCATCACGTTAATTAGGATATCTGGTAGGTGCCCTAGACAACCGCCCCGACTGCGTCACTCTAACTACACGATCGGATGATCTGCTTTGCTTTACTCCCGTACTGTCACTATCTTTAGCGTTATTTTCCTCCACTAGAACATTCTCAGAATCTACTACGTCATGTATTGCTTTAGCATCAATTAATTGCTGTTTAACGCTAGAGTCGATGTATTCTAAAGAGTAAAGTTTTTGAATTGGACGTAATAGCTGCCCTTTTGCCGTATCCACCCGGACGAGACGGACACGATTGTCCTTACCAACTAACAGCTCCACTACCTTACCGAGGGGCCAGTCTAGACGTTTCTTGTTATCATCGCCCACCAGAACAATCTCCCACAACGATAGGGACTTTCCAGACTTGTACCCTGAACGTAGCCGTAGCTGGCCCAGGTATTGACTACGAAACCTACGTCGTAAATCCTCTCTTAGTTTTTGTTTGTAACGCATCCTACGATTAAGAGACATTTCGTCCACTGCGTCACAGTCTGGTACTCCACTAAAAGCTTGATCCATCAGAAACATTGAAGGAGTTAGTGAAACCATGTCTTGCGGATCATCCGAAATATAAGTAATCGGACGTGCATTAACAGTCGCTTCGCAATCACACAAAATTGTTTGCAACTCTTCGTAGTTTACAGCGGCACGACCCAGGACTTTCCTTAACAATTGTTTTACGAGACCAACTAAACGTTCCCAGAATCCACCCCACCATGCTGCAGTTGGAGGGTTAAAACGCCACTTAATGCGCTGAGAATAAGTATTAGAAATAATCGTTTGCCAATCAAGTCGAGCAAATGCGTTTTCCAGCCCAGTAAAATTCGTTCCATTATCACTATAGACAATCGCTGGTCGACCACGTCTAGCTACGAACCTACGAAAAGCTTGCATAAAATTGGCTGTGGTCATCGAAGTCACCAATTCCAAATGTACTGCTCGGTAAATTGCACAAGTGAACAGACACACCCACGATTTTTGTCCATCTCGAAGAAAAAGTGGACCAGCAAAGTCTACTCCCACAACTTCAAAGCAGACTGCATCTCGCACTCGGTCAATGGGCAGCGGAGGAGACAGCTCCACGAATGGTTTAGAGTTATGCCGCTTACAATTTATTTTTCTCGGAGTATACTCAAAAGTCCTTGAGTCCCAACATGACACGACTGAACATGCAGGTCAAAAATTAATTGTCGCACCACGTGATGGTCTGCAGGAAGTACCACTGGAAACCGAAAATTGTCATTGTCAGTTCTCTCACATACACGCGATTTCAGCCGAATTAGCCCATTTCCGTCACGATATGGACTTAAGGACGTAAGTTTTGTATCAGTTTCATCCAAAAAACTTTCACATTGAACTACTTTCAATACAAATTGTTCAGCATGAACGAATTCCTCGGTACTCAATTCTCCTGTTTTGCGCTCCTTGCACAACCTGGCATTATCAACAAATCGATTTATCCATGCCATCATGCGCACTATTCGAACATACCGGGAAAAGTAGCTAAAGTGCCAATCTACCGAAGTGCTTCCATTAAATAAAGTAACAATAAGCCTTTTTTTCCGTTCTTGGCCTATTTCTTCTTCATCGCACAAATCTACCTCCTGGGGCCACAAATGTTCGTGTTCATATAAC
Organism: Novius pumilus; assembly: GCA_020654155.1. Taxonomy (NCBI): domain Eukaryota; kingdom Metazoa; phylum Arthropoda; class Insecta; order Coleoptera; family Coccinellidae; genus Novius; species Novius pumilus. The sequence goes on along the minus strand of JAIFOV010000063.1, from coordinate 27,552 downwards.
CACTTCGGGCCCTCCCACCATTTCGAGTCAACAAGTTTTCGTGGTGAACACCCACGCGAAGGAAGATCGGCGGGATTGTTATTTCCAAGAACATGTCTCCATTCTTCGATGGCCGAAAGACTGCGTATTTCTGCAACGCGATTTCCCACGAAGTTAGCCCAGGACTCCTTTCTTCTAATCCACGACAAAACAGTTGTCGAATCGGTCCAAAAAATACACTTAGTTCTGGTCTCTATGCTTTTCCGGACGCTTTCACATAATCGAACTGCTATGTTTGCAGCCAACAACTCCAAACGGGAATGGTCATCGTCTTTAACGGTGCAACCCTGGCTTTTGCGGCTAATAAGCTAATAATCACATCCTTATTACACTCAATCCGCAGAAAAACTACCGCAGCATAGGCACTCTGACTAGCATCAGCAAAAGTATGTAGAACCCATTGTTGATTCGCTCCATAATCAACACGAAAGCATCGAGGAATTTCAATAGACGACAAATGAGTTAACTCGTTCAGCCAAATTTTGAATTCGCTCTCAATATCTTTATCAACCACTTCGTCCCAGGATAATTGTTTTTTCCACAACCGTTGAAGCAGTAATTTAGGCATCAAAGTCGTCGGGCAAGAGAAACCAATGGGGTCAAAAACACGTTGAGCCATTGATAATATGATACGCTTAGTAACTACAGGTTTCGATTCGCTCCAAATATCTTTCCAGCAATTTTCACTTAGAGAGAGAACGTCTTTTCCTGGTTTCCAATTCAAACCAAGGACTGGGACAATAGATGACGAGTTGTCATTTCGGGTATACTCCCACCCTCTTAAGTCAAATTTACCCTCAGCCATAACCATACTTGCCTCTCTAATGAATTTTTGCACAGTAACCATATCTGATACGCTGGTTACACAATTATCCACGTAAAAGCTTTTCGTTAATCGAGAAATAGATTCTTGTAGACTCACTGAATTTAATTCCTCATATTTCTTACGGCTCTTGGAAAGATGGTACTCAATAGTCGCCCCCAAAAGGAATGGGCTACTGCTTACACCAAAAACCACACGTTTATGTCGATAAGTTTTCTCATTTCCTTCAGGATCAACCCATAGAAATCTCAAAAAATCCCGATCTGTCTCATCAAGACTGATCTGGAGAAAAGCTTTGCGCACATCTGACACAACTCCAAACTTGAGGTCCCGAAATCTAATCAAAATAGACGGAATTAATTCAATAAGATTCATTCCCTTTTCTAGGCATTGATTTAGAGAGGGTTGATCCTTTTCTCTTGCTGAGGCATCAAATACTGGACGTATTCTGGTAGTAGAACCCTCTTTCAAAACCGGCCTATGTGGAAGGTAATGTGTCATTCCTTCTACCTCTGTTCCATCAATCTCTTCTATTATTTCTTCTTGCAACCATTCTTTAAAAACCAAATCATAAGATTGGTGCAGCTGCATGATCTTCAATTTTTTCAAAGTACTTTGAAGTCTCTTCTTGGCTAAATTGTAATTGCTTGGCAGAGGTGCATGTCCTTCCACCCATGGCAGATGGACCTCATAACGCTCTTCTTCATTTACCCGTACCGTCTGTAGGGAAAACTCCTTCGCAGCCATAGCCATCTCTTCTCTGCATTTCGACTCTGTTGACTCTGTAATTCCCAACACGTCTAATTGCCATAAATCTGCAATAGACGCATCCCGCACGAAGCAACTAAGGCCCGATTTCACCAAATGTTAAACTTAGTTTAACACATGTTTAACCTCTAGTTAATGAAATACGGATTTCACCAACATTTCTAAACGCAGTTTAGCCTTAACTGAGGAAAATGCTTAACTGACCAATATTGATCAGTTAAAACGTTAAACTCGGTTTAGCGCGAACACAACCTCAAATCGCGATAGTTTGTTTACATTAGTGACAGTTGTGAATTATTGTGAATATGAGAGAAGACTGTTATTGGTCTTTGAAGAAAGTAGCGACGATGAAGAAGTTGTTATTCGGCGTCCTAGATGGTTACGTGAAAGGAAGACCACATGAACAATCTGGACGATGTCGATTTTTTTAAGAGATTCCGGCTTTCCAAAAGAACAGTTTTGGATATGTTGCATGAAATAGAACATTTTTTAACATTTTCATCCAACAGGTTTGTTGTCTTTTCCCCTCCAAAAGAAATTCATATAAATATATTTTCAGAAACCAGTCCATTTCTCCTATCAACCAATTGTTGTGTGCTCTTCGGTTTTATGCCACGGGGTGTTTTCAAATAAGTGCAGCTGAACAAGTTACGATTCTTTGAGACATTCGCATAGAATTTAATAAATTATGGGAATTTCTATGCTTCTTTTACCCCCGCTTCGTCCTTTTACAACGTTGCCACCTCGATTCTCTCGTTTAGTTAAACGCAATCGCTTTTCGTTGGTGAAATCCGAATACCATTTAACTCGGTTTAGACAACCCGTTTAAGAAAACGTAGTTTAACTAAACGAATGTTTACGCGCCGTTGGTGAAATCGGGCCTTAGAGTTGTGCCAGGATGAGTTTGGTTTACCGGGACTGCTCCCATTAGAGTCCAGCCCAAAAACGTCCCTATAGCCACTAATCCACATTGTAAAACAACCCTCTCTCCGTTGTACAATTTCCCTGCTATATCAGCGCCAATTAGGACTTCAACGGGTGCCGCATCTTTTATATCGGAGATTCGAATATTTTGAGCCATTAACTCGTTCAACCATGGGCCATACGAAACGGGAGGAATATCGTTACAGATTTTTGTTTCATCTAACACTTCAAACGTACATTCGAAATCGCCATTCACCAGTGTAATGTCATAGCACTCATGAATTTGTGTCGACATTGTTCCACCGAACAAACTGTGAACCAATTTCTCTTTCCGCTTGGATCCAAATCCTAAAACTTCAGCGGTGTCTTTCAAAATATACGACCGCTGCGAACCGCTATCTATTAAGGCCCGTACCCATATATATGAACCATTTCCAGTTTTCAATTGTACTCGTAAAGTTTGCATAAATACTTGAGTACATGTGTGGTTAGAAAGTGAGTGGTCAACAACTGCAAAACCATCCTGTTTATCTGCTACTCCATCACTGTGTTGTTGTCGAGTCGTCAATCCAGGACACATTAAAGTAACGTGTGGTTTTCTACATATAACACAATGTACACGTGTTCGGCACCACTTGGACCGGTGACCAGGTTTGAGGCAACGGTAACAAGCTTTTGGGTTTTTAGCGCCTCCTTTTCTGATCCAGCGTATACTTCTGCGCTTTGAAACAAGTCTCGCTATCATGCAAGCCCCACAAAAACCACATTTGGCTTTGGCCACATCACAATTTACGAGACCTACAGCAGTAGGAAGGCTGACCTCAGTTGTATCAGCCGTTTTCTTCTTTCTGCCTACTTCTTTGGTCTCAACTGAGCGTGTAGCAGTCAAACCAAAACCTTCTGCCGCAAGTTTAACTCTTTGCTCACTCTCTACTTCATTTCGGAGAAAATCCATTAAACCTTTTAAGCGCTTTTCTAAGGTGGTGACATTAGAATCCTTAGTCGTAACCGCATAACTTGACATGCGCTGCCAAGCCCTCAAAATTTCATCCGGTAAGCATGATTCAATTAAAGGAAACAACATAGCATAACACTTATCTGAAGTAATGCCTAGAGTATCGAGTGCACGCAGTTGTGCCTCAAGAGTATCGTACAGTACAGACAACTCAACTTTATTTTGACGCATGGCGTTGCTTAGAACCAACTTCAACAATTCTCGCACGTATACCTCTATTTGTAGATCTTCTCTCCCAAACCTAGAGTGCATACTGTCTACAACCTTCTGATACTTGCCAACCATTACAGGAAAACTTTCGACCAGTCGCTTTGCGCGACTGCCGTCCAGTGTAGCCTGCGTTAAATACTCAAGCTTGTCGTGCTCATCTATCTCGACATCATCATGCACTTTTTTGAACTGCGCCCAAAACGGCAACCATCCCTTAATGCTACCATCATACTTTTTAAATTCAAGCTTTGGAAGCTTAAATTTACGCCTCCCTGACTCAGTAGGGTTACTGGTTGATAGGTCTGCGCCCTTTGGCTCCAAAGAACGCACTGAAGTTTCACTCTTGTCGTCATCAATCAATTTGCTACATCTGACTTTCAACTGAGTACATTTTAACATGTATTCATCGCTAACATCCATTTCATCTGTTAATTCGGCTTCTGTGGCATGCTCTATAAGCATGCGTTCGTATATCGAATTGTCTACTGCTTTTAAATCTATTTGTTTCTGCTGCAACACTTCCCAAAGACTTTGCACCACAATGATGTCCACCGAAGCACCCGCCAAAAGACTTTCCAATTCATTTACCTTGCGGGTCACAGCCGAACGTAACACTGCTCTATGTCTCTTGTCTTTCTCCATTTTGGGAATATCCAAGTATTAGCCCCTCTGTCCTGTCACGGTCGCCACTATGTCGCGAACCGCTGAAAACTACCCGTTTTCCCGGCCTTGCGACGAATTGAAATAGGGCTAATAAACGACGCTAATTATTTTTCAGTAAAACCTTCTTCAAATTTATTTGACACTAACTGTCACAAAATTCTTTTACATACTAGATTTTCCATACAACATAAAATAGTTAAAACTTCACTCCAGTCTTCCACAAAGGAAGTGTCCAGGTGTTAGGGCAGTTAAATCAGAGGGATCCTCGGATAGAGCGGGAATTGGGGAAGAATTCATCACTGCTTCTATCTGAGCAAATAGAGTACACATGCCTTCAAATGTCAAAATAGTTTGACTAATAACTCGATTTATATGGTACTTAGCTCGTTTTACGGCGTTTTCTCACAGACCACCCTGATGAGGCGATCTAGGTGGAATGAATCGCCACTGAATATTACATTTAAGTAGAAAATCTGCCACATCTCGTTCTTGGACAAATTCAGGAATTTCGGTATAAATTTTCTTAAGCGCGTTATTAGCACCAGAGAAGTTGGTACCGTTATCGCTATAAATTGTATGACATAACCCGCGGCGAGATACGAACCTTTTAAGAGCATTCAAAAAAGAGGCACTTCCCAAATCGCCCACCGATTCTAAGTGCACAGCTTTTGTTGAAAAACAAATCAAGATACACAAATAGGCTTTGATTATCGCTCGGTTACGAATTTTACCGTCCTTTATGTTGAATGGTCCTGCAAAATCAACTCCGGTTACGAGGAATGCTCTAGTTGGGGTAACCCTGCTGTGGGAAGATGAGCCATCAAACAAATCGTTTAGGTTTGAGCGATTTGATATTTTCAAATTGGCAGAAAATGTAAGACTGCCTCCTTGGATTATAACGGACAGCCGAAATGAGATGGATAGTAAGTTATTTCAATAAATACTCTTAATTGTTACTGATCAATTTATTTTTCAGGAGTAACAGCTCATTTTGAAACATTTAGTTTCTCCAAATCGGTTGGGCGATATTTTGTCTTTCTTTCATTATTCGCCTCAGTCCCTCTCAGCCATTATCAACGAGACCATTGCCTTAATATTGAACAACCACGAGCGATTGTTGTCAAATATATCCAATTTGACTTGGCAGAATAAACAAAAATTTGACTCTTATGCCCAAGTAAGTAGTTAGATTGTAAGTGGAACACTCTTTGTATATACTTGTCAGGAAATGAACTGTCAGTAAACCTCAAGAAAGAGTTTTGTACTTCAAAGGACAGCTGCAAATTCTTCAACCAATTTGTGATGTATATTTGATTGATCTCGTTTCAGACTATTAGAAATAAGGGCAGTGCTATTCCAAATTGCTGGGATTTCATAGACGGAACAGCAAGACAGATTTGCCGTCCTAGTACTGATCATGAGAACTATTACTCTGGACATAAACGAGTCCATTTTATAAAATACCAATATCCATCCAAATACGAATCACAATAATTTCAATACATACTCAGAAAAAATTTCTAAATTTAGATACATGTTCAAGACAAGAACTGACTGTTAATGAATTGATTTTTTGTAACATTATTCATTAGACACTTTTATTACCTTCAATTTTTTTTTATTGATCCCAAAACTATATGAACCTTGTGCATTATAGTACCAAAGAATATTCGTTGATAGTATTGATTCAAAATTGAAACATCATTGATAAATATGAAAATTCAAGGTACACTTTGTTGAAGTTCTTCATTTCTTTATATATTCGCTCTTTTAATTGAAATAATAATTTTTGACACAATAAACAAACTTTAGTTTACTTGTACAAAAGTAGATTCAAGTAAAAGTATGTTTGAAGTTTTCCGCCACTATAGCTTTGTTCGTTTTAAATGCATTACCATTTCAAAAATCCCGCACGAAGTTGCTGAATGTATAACGTAGATGTTGTTTAAATATTGCATAAGGAACAACAGTACTCCGAGCTTTACATCGTGGGGCGATCTTCTTATTTTAACCCAAGGTACGAAACCATCTATTAAATGATGAAAACACCATATAAACGCTTAGGCCAACCGCACACGGTGTGATTTCGGTGAAAGAAATTTCGGTGACTCGGTGGTCGGCACTTATGTTTATACCATTGAATAACAATACATTATTATTATTAGTCAATGGCGGTATCACGAAAGTACATCTTAGTGTCGACATACGTACACCTACGTACACTAGCTTGACTTACTGCGTTTCTTAATTTTTAAAACTTGTGTACATCACGTGTTGTATGAACAACAGGTACAGATACTCATTTTTTGAAACGTAAAAAGTATTTTTCAACATTGACAGCGATTGAATGCACGATTAAGGAGAGAAAAGGTTATTTTCATACAGAGACTAGGTTGTGTCATTCGTTATTTCTCGAAGCGAAAAGAGCGCGAATTGATTGACTGAAGAAGGTATTTAGGTAGTTATGATAATAAAACAATATATGTAACTTAACATTATGTATCTGTTTTGCAGGTACTAAATATTTCTTCTTATACGTTGAATTTCCCATTGTCATTCGTCAGGTACGTTTTTCCTTCTGTTCGTTTTATTAGATCAATTCCGTATTATATTTCAGAAATATTTATCATTTGTTAATTATTTGATACTTAGCTTATTTTATTACAACAATTTTTTAAATTCATTTCAATCAATTTCAGTATTTGAACAAATTCAATATTCTATCAATATGACATCACGAAAATTGAAATGTTGCGTACCAGATTGCCATAACATATTTTCTTTTGAAACATCAGAAAGATGTAAGAAACATTTTTTCAAAATTACAAATCATCGTTCTTCTCAGTGGACAAACGCGATAAAATCGATTTACAGCAACTTCATATTGAGTAGCAGTGATAGGATTTGTGAAGACCACTTTAGTCCAAAGAATTTTAGTGATTCATTGAAAAAGAGGTTGACTTCCTTTGCAGTTCCAGATTTTCCAGTGAATGTTGTAAATGTTGTAGATTGTCATCACCCTGTTCCAAGTACAAACTTGTTCGTTCCTGTACGTCGAATTCATTCATTAGATTCTTCAAGTAATCGACACGTTATTAACAGGATTAAAAAAAGTCCTAAAAAGAATTTTCTGTATGATATTACTAAAAGTCAAAAACATCAAATTATAAAATTGAAAAAAATCATTCAAAAATCTAAGGATAAGTTCAAAATTGCAGAACATTTAAGTGAGTCAAAATTGTTTTTGCTTTTGAATCAAGGACTAAGTGAGAACGGTGTACGTTTTATTCAGTCACAATTTACAAATGCTTGCAGAAAAAAACATGGAGAACGTTGGTCAACACAGGATAAAGTTTTTGCCCTCGCACTTTTTAAACGAGGAGCTCGTTCTTATAGATTCCTGTCGAGATTTTTAAGATTACCAAGTAGATCTACTTTGCAGAAAACTTTGTCTTCTTTTTCTTTTGACGCCGGTATAAGTTCTCATATTTTCGATAAGTTGAGAAAGAGAATCTCAAAAATGCACAAACTTGAAAAATATTGTTGTCTCATGTTTGACGAAATGTCTCTGTCACCAAATTTACATTATGATTCTAGCGTTGGTAAAATAATTGGATATGTAGATCTAGGAAAGAATATTGGTAGATTCAACGATGTAGCTAATCATGTTTTAGTATTTATGATCGCTGGGCTTTATAAGTCTTGGAAACAGCCAATTGCATATTATTTTACTAGAGATCAAATAAAAACTCACCATCTTAAAATTCTGATTAAAGAAATAATTTCATGTCTTCAAAATATTGGGATAAAAGTAGTTTGTACTGTGTGTGACCAAGGTACTACCAATTCCGCTGCAATGAGGCAACTTATTAGTGAATGTCAGAGTGATAGACCTGGCCCTTTTTTTGTGGTCAACGATCAGCAGGTGATAGTTCTGCACGATCCTCCCCATTTGTTGAAAATGCCTTAAAAAATTATAATATTAAAATTGATAATAATAAATTTGCGAAATGGGAGCATGTAACACAATGTCAGGAATACGATGCTACGAGAAGATTCAAAATGCTTCATAAACTTCACAATGATCATCTCACTTTTAAACACTCGTCTCAAAAAATGAAAGTTTCAATTGCAGCTAAAACTATGAGTCACACAGTCGCAGCAGCTCTAGAAACTTTGGCTTCGCTTCCATCTTTTCCTTCTTCGGCTATTCATACAGCCGAATTCATTGAGAATATTGATCAGTCATTCGATTCATTCAATTCTGTTCCAGGATCTAGATATGACAGTAAGGAACTTCGACATTGTGTTGATAAGAAGAGCATACATGTTCAAAATTGGCGTAAAATGTTAGGAGGATTAATCAATGGCATTTCTTTCACGTTGGATCAGAAATGGAATCTAAATCTCCGAGATGCAAGAATGGTTGGTTATTAACAATTAAAGGCGTGATAATGGTGTGGGAGGAGTGGGAAAAGGCTGGATTCAAATATATGAGAACAAGAGCTCTCAATCAGGATCCACTTGAGAATTTGTTCAGTCAAATTCGTCAACATGGTAGAGCTCATACAAATCCCACGCCATATCAATTCATTGCAGCCTTAAAGACTAGTACTCTAAATGGTCTTGTTGCACCTCGGAATAGAGGTTCTAACTGTGAAGATGATGGATTGGATGCTTTAAAAAATTTGAGAGATTTCTTAAGTTCTGATATAAAACATGTACCACATCCTGTTTCCGAAAAAGTTTTCAGCGAAGCTCAAATAAAGTTGATAAAAGCTCCATGCAGTGTTGGAGATATTAACGATTATGCGCTTTCGTATGTTTGTGGTGACTTTATCAAAAAAATTTGTGATATAACTTGTGAAAATTGCAGAACCGCACTGTTGAGTCGTGATATTTCGGAATTTCATACATTTACCATGTTCAAAGAATTTTCAGATGAGAAGAGATGCTTACATTATGTATCTAAACAACTTTGTTGTTACGTGGTTCATGTACATGATATAACATATTTTCTTTTGGAACATTATGATTTCATCTCTAATATACGCCAGCAAATCATTTTATACATAAATGAACATATTGAATTCGATTTTTTCAATTGCTTGATTCATTTCTCTCATGTCGGGACTTACCTCAATGAGATTATAACAGATTTGATAATGAAAAAATACTTCAAAAATTTGAATTATAAATGAGATGGAATCATAAAAGTACAAAGTAGATATGCTTTATACGACAGTTTATAATTTCCTTTTTTCTTCTGCATGTCATGACTTGGGGACATCGTTGTGGAAGAACGGAAACCCCCATTGAATCCCTGGAACAATGCGATATATGGATAATTTGACATTAATAAACGCCTCAGTTATCTTCGAAAAGTGCATTTATCCTACTATATTAAATGATTGTAAATTTTTATACTATTCTATAAGTGTTTCGTTATTTTTTTAAATATATTTTTTTAAGTTTCGCCATGTGAAAATTCACATTATTAAAGTCTGAATCAGCAATTCTCAAAATATTATTTGAGTATATTATGTATATTGTAGTGATGGGCAATACTGCGATTTCTCTGTCACCGTTCCAACCCGTGACAGTTCCAGCTGTGTCACGGCGACAAATACTGGTGATTTTTTGTCACAGCTCCGACGCGACGGCGGAACGGTTGTTTACTAGATTCCGCACCAAGGTATCGTTTATCGGCTTCGCTGTGACGATGTTACATGAAAGGATGATAATGATATGGAACAATGATAGTTCAAATGACTTTGAAAAGAAAAACCTATGCTGTAACGGCGACGAACGAAGCAACGAAAGATCTCCTCGTAGTTTTCCGAACAGCGATTTAAAGCCGACTACTGTACAGAAGTAGTGGCTCTCAAAATCAGTGGCTTGAAAATCGGAACGCAATCGATCATCGGCGACTTGTTCCGAGTAGTATAATACGCCTGAGTCTCGTCACTGTGACAAAAAAGCACGGAGACTTTTATAAATTTGGAACTGTTCCAATCCGTGATAAGATCGTATCAGTGACAAAGTCACCGACTGTGACATCACAACCCATCCCTAGTATATTGATATTTAAAGTTGAAAAAATAATATATGATAAAAATATAGTAAAAACTTGAAACGAAAAAAATACGGGAGCGAGGAAATTGGATAAGTCGGGGAGTGACGGATATAAAATGACGTGTTCGAGAAGAAGCAGCAGCAAGGACTCAGGGGCCATCCGACTGTAATCTGAACTGCCAGAAAAACATGTAAGCTCCGACCGGCTCCTGAAAACTTTCCGACCATCCCCTAATAAATACATACATATCCCTTATTGTTAGTTGATTGCTCTTGTTGCTATTGTTCTGTTATGTCATGTGATGTGATACATAAATATCTATTCCTTATGACTGATGAGTTGTAAGCGAATAACGTTCGATCGGTGGTCGGTCGGGCGATTCTTACTCGGTGCCGATGATTTCGTTTCCATCCGCAATCGGTACCGCTCGGAACATTCTTTTCTTTATCGCGAAAATCGTGCCAAACTTTTCGGGTAGCTTTCGAACGCATTCGCCGCCCCCCTAAGATAGAAACGGGGGTGGTTTCGAGCAGTCGCTCGCATTTCCATCGAGATTCACTTTCTCGCCCCCGCCCGCGTTTTCGTGCCTCCTCACCATCCCCCTATTCGATCGTTTCATCCATCGCTCATACGCGCGGTTCGCACTTATTTTTCTTTTTTTCTTCTCTGATATTTACTTATATTCCCAGTGAGCCGTACCAGGCGATTCGACGATTCACTTAGTGTGACTAGTAGAGAAATGGGAAAAGAGAGAATCCGTGATTTGTGGAGATGCTGTCTTTCCTCAAATGGATTTATAAAGTTTTTCTCGGTCTCAGTTATATTATTTAAATGTTTATGGTCTATTTTTTTCTTTTTCAAACATTGGACGGGCAGGTCGGGTTCGTGGAGCTAGGCACACTGAACTTTCGATTTAACCCGTTTATGAATTAGCAACACGCAGCAACGTAGGAGTAGAAAAGATCAAAACAAAGTGTTTGTGATACGATGAGTTCTCATGTTTGATGAACAGTTCTTTGGCTTTCTTCAAATTCTGAAATGGTTGAGTAACAAATGCTCTTGCCATTTGGTGATCCAACACTCCGACAAAATTTGCAACTGAAATGAGCATTGTGCCCAGAGCGAAAAATCGTAACGTGAGGACCAACTGGTGCAACGGTGACATTCCGTTGTTTCTGCGAAGAAAGAAATTAAAACCAAGCAAGAAAACTATATTTTTCTTAATGCACTTTTTATGTAAACATAGAGACAACCTACCTTTTGGATAGAACACACCTAATAGCAGAGTGACTTAAATTTGTAAATTATTCACTGTCGCATGATTTAACCGAAACCTAAATGTGAACTCCCAATCATTCAGAGTCTCCAAGTAATTCACTCTCTTCAAAACGCGTGGCGTTTGACGTTGTAATCCGTTTTCACTCGCATCTAGTTCCGAGAGCAAATCTATTATTTCTAGGTCACTAAATCACTGGATGAACCGACACTAGCCATTTTATCTTTAAAGACAGAAGGTACGAAAATGAAGGAAGTTCAACTAAAACGCAAAGATCGATTGACGACAAACCGAAGATTTCGCGAGATAGACTTTCCGATTGAATACGCCAATCCAACGAAACGTCAGTGTCAAGCGATAGCTTATTAATACGGGCATACTATCATTTACAAAGCCGGAAGCTATCTTTACTTCACAATCCACCATCCATCGTTAGATTTCCCTCAAATATTGTTCATTCTATCCGTGGATAGAATATGGATACATTATGAACCCAATCTGGATTGAATTTCCTACAGCAGATGGCCAAAAATGGATTGGGATTGAATATAAAGTTCGGGCGTTAATCTCTATTGGTCTGGGACAATCAGTTGCCCAGTTTACAGAGAAACGCCCATTTCATCATAGCTTTAATAGTAATCCGGTTTTTTTACGGGAAGAGGATATCACCGGATGCCATGGGGCGGCTGTGTGGCCCTGCAGACCCCTTTAGGTGGCCCCTGGACGAGAGAATGGGGCGGCGTTTCGATGGGCAGGCGGTCAGGGTAGCGAACAGCAAGGTGGCTCGAATATGTAATGCCGGCACGAGTAGCGCCGTCATGACTGGCACAGACACTAGAGGCGGCGGCAGCGAAACGAGAGGTGGCAGCGTCTCCAGAAGTGATGGCGGGACAAGGGACGGTGTGGACGACATCCTGATCGTCAGGGCGCCGCCGTCGCTGGAGTCCTCGCCGGCCACATCCAATAGAAAAAGAATAATATTATGAAAGGTCTTGTCTATTTAATTTGTTAAAATTTCACCAATTACATAACAGGTGGATTTTCGTGTACCCACCAGATCTTGATTACGAACTCAATAACTGTTTATGAAAGGTAAGTGTTAACAAATAATCTTAGTTTATCTTCCAATTGCGATGGTATTCATTTTTTTCTTCATTAGTTGACTAAATAAGTGGCAAGAATAAAACGAAAAAGCAAATTTCTGTATCGTATTCAATATTACGGTACTTTTTATTAAATCGCGAGAAGTAAAAGACGTACGCATTCGTGTAGCCAGAATAAATGATTAACTTTATTTCAGGAAAGTTACATAGCATGACATTTTGTATACATAGAATATCAAAGAATAATGAACAGAGAATAGTCTCCAACAAATAAGATGCGTGTCATGAATTCAATTCTAATGTTGTTCGCATTTTACGTACACTATAAATCACAATACCTATTTAAAGCAATTTTGAGTCGATATCTAATAATTTGGTTCTAATATATTAGTTTCATTCGATGTGTTATTAAAGCAATGAGTTTAATTGTATCTAATAAGTTGCCTTGATGTTCTTACATCAATGACGTTTTTGTTTGATAGTTTCCTTCACTGTACTGTGAAATTTTCACCTATAATTTTCTTATTATTAAAGTCATATCGAAGAAATTTCATCTTGCAGCTTTACATTCTAATGTTTTAGGCATGACTGATGAGAAAACTTGGACGGTTATCTAATTTTTGGAAGGTGGAACTGCGGAAGCTGTCCCATCCCCTTGGATTGACAACGGAGAACGTCATTGGCCACTGAAGTTGAATTTTCCGCTCAACAAAACATGACCTGTTTGTAAAATGAAGATATTCAAGAGATATTTGAGGCCCAGGGCACATTACGATCATGGGGCCCCTATGACCTTGAGAAAACACTATTTAGTTATAATAGATAAAAAAAAGTAGACAAACAAGGTTCTAAATTTATTTTTATTCAGTTACTAACTATAAAAAAATAGGAAATATAAAAACTAATCTACAAAAGTAACTCGCTTAGCATAAAATCCTTAGATTAATTCTATGTTGATTGCAAAGGTACCCTTCTAGATTTAAGATGAGCAAAATCACTTCTTCAAAATCTATGGTATTGAGAATATCACATTCTATGGACATCAGCGACAAACTAGTTGATCGCTCTTGAAGCATGTCGTATGGTGGCCTTGTTTGTACGATACTTCGCTGCTTGCTGGAAACCCAAACTTCCCAATAAAAACTCAAATTCTATTTTAGAACTTAGGCTTGCTTTTATTGTAGTTTCTTAGCTAAACTCACAATTGCTTAATATGTCAAAAGTCAAAATCATGTTATTATTATATTATTACCATGGGTTGCGGGAACACCACTGGCAACGGTTTTGACGAATTCCCAACGGCTTGCGGTTGGTCGAATGCCGAAGTTCGGCTAACACGACTGGAAATGGTGGATGCGCCCTCCGGAAAACGACGTCGAAACGGAAGATGGTAGAGCCAGCCGTTGGGTGTCTGGAAAATAGTTACGAGAAAACGAAAGTAAACGTGAACAGAAAACGAAAGGGCCGAAAACGGTAGTCGGCGACGATTATCGAAGACGCTGATGTTTTAGCGCTCCGGGTCGGAACGGCGAACGAAAAGGCGAACACACGACGTTGGTAAGACTTCGCTCGTCGGAGGAAGCTCTGTCGGAAAATCAACGGCCTGGTTTCTCGGCAGCTGGGCACGGCAGAAGACCAGGCGACGGCAGTATCGAAAGCGAACGGGCGACGGGAAGCGAAGACTGTCGGACCGTCGCACAACATTTACACTCAACATTTACACATTTACACATTTACACACAACATTTAGGTGCTCAAAATTCTGAAAGCCGACATGGGCCTTCCTCCTGATATTCTCAATCCTAATTTTTGTTTTTAATGTCAGCAAAAAATTTGTATACAACTTTTACCCCTTTCAATATGGAAATTTTATATATTTATGAAAGATAACTGAACATAAGTTGAATGTGCTTTATTAATTTGATATATCGATAAAAAGTCAATATTCCTCCATATAAATGTGCAATTTTAATAGAACCAATGGAATTTCAACAAATTATCAAGAAACAGAGGATCTTGTACCTAAAAGAAGTCAGGTAAATCAATCAAATATTCGAAAAACTCGGTAATTCCGAATACTTAATGATCATCCTCGTGGAGTAAAAGTTTCTCCTCTGTTCTTTTCACCTTAGAAGCATTCCATTCTTTATGAAGTTCGAATATGAATTTCGTTATTATACTTTTCATATTTTGTACAACATCTGAAGGCAAATCTGCCTTCATTTCCATTGGGATAACAAATACGAATAGATAGCTCCTTTTGCGCTAGTGGTATTCTGAATTTTTAAATGCATGTTTCGCAAATGACGGAACAAATCATAATTGGTTATTTCTGAAGTCATAACTGTAAGAGTGGAAATTATTCAAAAACAAGGATATAAAAATGAATTTATCAATCTTTTCTGTAGAAAAAAATTGTCATTTTGAAAAATCACAATTTTACCGAGCAAAAAACGGTTTTTTTCACCCAGTGGCGAAAAGTGGCAAAAACTGTGGAAGTCATCTGGTAATACATTTAGCGGAAAATACAACAGTGTAAACATTTTTGGTGAATACAGGGCGATATATTTATTATAACAAAAATAAGGAAAAATAAAGTAGCAAAAAATGTACTTATTTCAAAGACCGAATTATCCCCACAGGCACAATATATTTCCACACTAATAACGGTTTCTGATTCAGGATAAACGCAGTTTCCGAGAAATATCAAAAACTTTATGAAACAGTCACCAACAAGGTGCTTAAAACGCATACGATGTACTGGCATTCTGACGATCAGAAAATCGCTCCGCACAAAATCGTAAAGAGAAGAACGAGACGGACGCCTAGACAGCTATAAAAAATGAAAACAGTAGGCGTAGTGCGAGTTTCGTGTTCACGTGTTCACGTTCACTCGTGCTCCGTAAATCGTGATTTGTAAGGAAATGCAGCAGCGCCTCTAGTGGCAAATATTGGTATTAGTGGGAGTTGGTACGGTTACGTTGCGCCCGTGATCACTTCACGCGGTGCTACGTAAACGTAGAAACTCGCACTAGGCCTACAGATACCTAAAGAGTTATTCATTCAGACGAGCTGAATATTTTGACTAGAGGACATACTCGATTTCATTCAATTTTGAGCACCTAAATGTTATTTTGGAACCACTGTGCGTCGGCGTAGCGCTGAACTGTAGGCCTAGTGCGAGTTTCGTGTTCACGTGTTCACGTTCACTCGTGCTCCGTAAATCGTGATTTGTAAGGAAATGCAGCAGCGCCTCTAGTGGCAAATATTGGTATTAGTTTTCTCCTAGTGGGAGTTGGTACGGTTACGTTGCGCCCGTGATCACTTCACGCGGTGCTACGTAAACGTAGAAACTCGCACTAGGCCTACTGGTTGGGTTTTCTTGGCCAGGAGTCGGTGGATGGTAACGACGACGTCTGATGTTGGTGTTACTTTACTCGTTCTCGACCACCGAACCGCTGCTCCTTTTATACCCTGAGGGCCCCGTTTGTGGAAGAAAGAGGGTGGTTTAGCGTACAACTTCCCGAGGAACTCCACCCCTTTGGTGAAGTATCGTACTCGGGAAAAGGTACCCTCTTTCCACAATTCGCAGCGGGACTCCACCCTCAAGGGATGGATGCGATCTGTTTAATAATTTCTATCGAGAAATTGAAGGTAGTATTACTTAAGGGTAACAATTTGAACTGGTGGCTACATTGCCAAACTTACAAACTGCTCAAAGTTGCCATGCCACAAAGCATTGTACTTCTTAATTCATTTTTTATTCGTTTCAATTTGGAGAAGGAAGGTTCTTCGCTGCAGATAGTTATCATCATGCTTAAAAATATTCTCAATGCAATTTCTACATTAGGAAATGTGTCCTCAATTTTTTTTTCTTCAATAGATTATATACTTCCTGTACACTGTTAGGTGCTTCATTTTCACTCTGAACATTTTTTAAGTATTCTTTTAAATGTTGACATTCTATTTCCAACTCTTTTTCATTTACATCTTCGTGATAGATTTCACAAAATTCTTTGCATCCTTGTCGTATCTCTTCGGAATTCAGAGTGAAAAAATAAACTGAAACGTTGACTAACGTTCTCATATCAACTTAGTCGCTGTTTTAGATAAACACTCAAGGTATCGATTATTGGGAGAAAGGTTTCTACGTTGAATCGCTCTTTTCCATCCAATTGACCTGATGGCGCAGAGCCATCAAAAAAACTCTGCCGTGAGCTTCTACGTCTTGTTCTTTGAGATAGATCCTTGTAGTCAGATTCTGGGTTCTTTTCTTTGGCAGATGATTCGAAATTATCAAATTTGTCCCTGAGGTTAGTAATAAAATCATAAAGTTGCAACGTTCAGTGTTATTGTTTCTTTCTGAAGATAATTACTTGTTTTGTCTATTCTTTCCAATATAGAGCTCCAGATTTCCGTCCGTATAATAAATTCTAGATTTCCCATTTTTCTAGACAGACGAAGGGCTTCGTCTCTAGTTTCTCGTGCCTGTTCAGTATCGTTTGCGATGGTGATTAAAACTTCTATTATTCGTTTATAATTCTCATGCAAAACGCTTACTGCATCAGCTCTGGCTGACCATCTGGTTTGTGAAAGACTTTTAAAAACTTGTTTCGAACCTAAATGTTCTGTTAACATATTCCATCTGTGGGTAGAGCTCGAAAAAAAGTTGTACACTTTCTGAACTATTCCAAAAAACTGTGATGCCTCTGGTACACACCCAGCAGCATGGACACTTACCAAGTTTAGTGAATGTCCCGCACATGGTATAAAGGTGGCAAATTCACATTTTTCCTTGATTCTTGTTTGTAGACCATCATACTTTCCCAACATATTTGAAGCATTGTCGTAGCTTTGTCCTCTGCAATCTTTTATGGGAATATCATGTATCTCTAAAAAATTTAAAATGGTCTCCGCTAAATACTTAGATTTATGCTCTTAAAACCTCTCAACAGGAACACTGTCTTTTACTTATCGAATGATATAAGTTAGCTGGTCAATATGAGACAGATCGGGCGTACTGTCAACGCTAATGGAAAAATATTTTGCTGATTTAACTTTATTTATAATTTACTTCAATAAAGTCATTACAGATATTTACTGATAAATAAGAAATGTTACCCTTTCCAGGATTCCCAAATTTTTTTAAGTGATCTGCAAGAAATGGATCAAATTCACTCAATAATTCCACACAACCCAAATAATTTCCATTGTTTGGAGATCCAAGGATTTCATTGTCGCCGCGAAATAGAAGCCCTCTCGATGTCAAAAATTTTACAACAGCTACAATCAGTTTAAGTATGTTTTTCCAGTAATCCACTTCCTTTTGATGTTGAAATAATAAGTCTATATGTACTCTACCAACCGCTTTACTTCGTGCCAGATAAGTCATCATAGATTGCTTATGCGATGGGCTATTTTCATGTGTTAAAATCATGTGATTAATATGCTTCCAATCATTACATCCAATCCAAGAGGAAAGATTAACATCAGTTGGGTTAAATGAGCAGCATGAAAAACAAAATACAGAGCATTTGGAAGGCGAATACAGCAACCATTTTCTTTCGACGCTTTCATTGTTCTTTAATTTGCAAATAAATAATGCTTTAACAGTGTTAAATCGGGTGTAACGGCCGTCGTCTGTTGGAATTGCTTCCGAACGTTTCGCTTGCACGAGTGGCAAGCTTCTTCAGAGGTGTCACCATCTCCGATGCACTAACAGTTTCATTAGTCATTGTCATCAAATTTTTCAAAATTAATATTTTTCGGTAATACCTAAATATCGGTTATCATTTGGTAAGCTGGCAGGAACTAGGGGGGCCCATTCGATCGCGGGACCTGTTCAGGATCGTGTGTTTTGGTGAGTTAATTTTATGGATCATAAGAAAGTTAATTCCATTTCCAATTTTCTATACGTGATTACGGAATAGCCAGAAAAAAAAGTCAAAACCGCCGAAGCACAAACGATTTGAATCCGGAATTCGAATCATTGGTAAATAAGAGAGAATACCAAAATTCTTCTCTAATGATGACTCGCCGTCTGAAGAAGAATCCCAGTTACCTGCACCACCACAATTGAAAAAAGAAGGTGAATAATGTACTGACTATATATAAAGAGAATTTAATTTTTGATCGTAATGACAAAAAAACCTTTGTTAAATTTTGGATCATGTTTGGAGGTGCTCCCAGTTTATCAAATATAATGTACCCTTCCGGTGTCGATTCTGCTTTATCGGCAAACAATATTGAGAAATGCGCAGATTGTACGGAAAAAAGTATAACTAAAAATTTTAATCTAAACTTCCCATAATTTGTTCATTCGAAACAGTTTATATAATTATGATTTTTAGGATGAAAATCTCGTTTTTAAAAATAAAACGCTGCACAATATGGATGAGGTGTTTATGGTTTGGTATTCTGATTTATTCTGATTAACAAAGAGCGTATATCGTATTTATAATGTTCGGTACTTAGCTTACTTAGCTTATTTCAATGAGTGTTGATAGAAATACGTAATTAGCTTAGAAATACGTAATGGCCTATTTCAACGACTGGAGATAGAAATACGTAATTACTATACAGTCTGCGTTGCCTAAAGTATAATGTGATTAATATGGGGCAATATAATGTAATTCCTCCCTTCTTGATTAAAAGTATCACCTTTGATGGTGAAACTTTTGACATAAATCATGATTTTTAACATATCTGAAAGTAAAATATACAATAATAAAAATGATTACAAGTATTAAAATAAATGTAATGCAAAATCCTGATGGTTGGAGTTTCCATTCAGTTAAATCTTCTAATTCGATATCCGGGATGTCGTTCTTCTCGAAGTCTCCATCGGATCGATTGTTCGTAGGAATCGTAGACCATTTTGTAATACGATGTATTTCTCCTTATTAATTGTAGTTATGGGGAATATTTCTTTTCGCATATCGCTGATGATGCATTTTGATCGTAAAGATTGCCGTTGGCGGGGTGAAGTAGTATTTCGTTTGTTGCGGGCATCTCTCTTGAACTTTGTCGTTGTCGATTGAAAGAATGCTTCCGTCTTCTAGCAGTTTTATATTCGATGTGGGAACCATTTTTATTCTTGTGCAGTTTTCTTGATGTATTTTTAGAATATTTTTCAAGCATGTTGGAGGTTTATTCAATGAGTCTTGATCACAGAGAAAGTCTTCTTCTATTGCATGGCATTCGGTAGTGGACCATTTTAGTTCCTCTTCTTGAGTGAGCATAAAAGGATCGGTATGGGGAATAGTAACATTTTTCTGGGGTAAATAGTAGAACTTGTATAAGGCAAATTTTTCCTTTTGAACCGTTGGTATTGAAATTAGAAATAATATTACTTTATCTTTGAATATAATTTTAGTATGACAAATTTGATAATAATCTTTTACATGATGAATAGGTATCATTGTATAGTTTTTCATCAGTTTTTCAAATTGATTATATGGAATAATTGATTCATGTAGAATGTGAAGTCTCGCAAAGCTTATTGCGGTTTGAATTTCGTCTAAGAGATTTTTGATATCTTTAATTTGGAAAGTCAGAAGGTGCATTTGTTCAATTTGTTGTATTTCTGGTACTCGTCTGAGTAACTTCAGATTATCTGCAAATTTTTCAAATTTATCGATGTATTTATTTTTAAATCGTTTATAACTGTAGCTATCTGCTTCTGATTCCTTATAAGTGTTTCTTCGTTTTTGTGTATGCTCGAAATAATTTTTGTATAATTCTTCATCATCAGAATCTAGTGTACCGAATAGTATCTTTGAAATTTTTCCTCCAAGGTTAATTAAACCTCTTTAATCTTAATATTCTTATTTAAAATTTCTTCTAGTGAATTCAGGTTCATTTTATTAGAATGTTGTAAATATTTAAAATGCGTTAAATATGACGGTGTAAATCTTTCTTCTTTGAATTTGTCAATTTGTATTTGATACTGGAAAATAATGTTCTCAATTTTATTCAAATCAATATGATAGATTAATTGCAAATGTCTTTCTGTCATGTATGCATCTCCTAGTAGGATTGGAAGTACGTTACTTTCTAATGGTATTATTTTCAATGATTCTGATAATCGAATTAATAGGAAAGTAAAATTATTATATTTTTAATATTCATGATGTATCTGAAATAAAGATATTTTATATTAGTTTTATTATTTTTCGTTGTTTAAGGATTTTCTTGTGATATATGTGTTTATTTTTATTATCTTGGATCCTATGCGAATCTATTTCACGGGCGTTAATCTTTTAAATACTGGATCAAGTTTACGTATTAATGGATTTTTATATAAGTTGGATTATCATTTAAATCATATTTCATTTCAGCATGTCGTTTTTCATTTCGTTTATCTAAACGTTCAATATTTTATTTTGTTTCTGTTTTAATTGTTCTGAAATATTTTTTAAATTTTCTACATAATTTTCAATATAATTTTGAACTTGTTCGTTACTATTTTGTTCAATTGGTAGGGAATAATTTAAATCAGCTTTGATTATTTGCATTGGGGTCATTTCTAAACTCGAATGATTGGAATTATTATAACTAAGTAGAGCTGTATTAAGTTTGTTTTGAAAACTGGAATTCTTTGATTCTATCGTTCTAAGTTGTTCAATTAAGGTTGAATGAAATCTTTCTACTATAGCATTGAATTTGGATTATAATTCGTTATATAATGTATTTCGATATTATGTACTTTACAAAAATCTTGTATGACTTTGTTTTTGAATTCTAGACCGTTATCACACGTTATTTTATTTGGAATTCCGTAATGGCTAAAATAGATAATTAATTTATCAGCAATTTCTGTTCCCGTTTTTGATTTAATGGGTAACATTGTCCTAATCGAGAAAGAATCTAAAATGCTAAGACAGTAGGTTTGTCCGAATTTAATGGTATCGCAATAAATGTGTGTAAATGGTTTCGTTCCTATTGGATTAGGCTTGAATTGTAATTGAATTGGTGTTCTTTCGTATTTATTCTTTTGACATATTTCGCAAGAATTTATAAAGTTTTGGACATCTTTATTCATATTTGGCCAATAGTATTTCCGCTTCAAACTTAAAAGATTTTCATGTGCTCCTCGATGAATAGTTTTAGTTTCATGATATTGCTGTATTTTAAGGGTTTGTTCTTCTTTATCTTCAATGTCTTCTAAAAGAATTCTCGATATTTTTAAATCGAAGGTTTTATAATCAAAATTATTTTGTAAGATTCTTATAAGAGGATTTTCGAGTTCTGTGGAAGCAAAGTATAAGGTATAACTGACTTTAGGTCTAATATATTCTTTAACGAATTTGAATAAATCTGACTCTATATGCTGTATGGAAACTTTAAATCTAGTTTTGTCTCCAAATAACTTAATTTTTGAGACATTATATGCTGTGGCGATTTTTAGAATTATTTGTGACTGCGCTGAATTAATACTTCTTTCTGTGTATGGAAGTTCTAAAATAGGATTTTCTGCATTGCTGTGTACTGTAACGTCACTGTTTTGCGGTTCTAATTCAATTAATTCTTCGTTATTTTCATTGGATTTCTTTATTAAAATATCTCTATGAATGATAACGTTTTTAGGTTTTACTGTAATTAAATCATCTTCATTCAAATATTCTTTGACCTGTGTAGAAGAAGGTTCTTCGTCGGAAATCTCATAAGTTTCTTCAGGGATTCTAAAATTCTCAAACATTCATCTAATTCTTCATTAGTTACCTGATTAGCTATCGACATTATTTCGTCGTCTTCAATAACATTAAAATCCATTATATTATTCATGTTTTTAATTCGTTTTATTTGAGTTATCTGGTGATTCTAAAATAATTCTGCTTAGGCATCAGCGTTATTAGTTGATCCTTTTTATATTTGATTTCATAGCTAAACTCTTCTAATTTAATTCTCCATCGCATTAGGCGGAATTTGGTTCTTTAAGGAAAATAACCAAGTTAAGGGTTTATGATCGGTAAAATTGTGAATTTTCTGCCATATAAGTATGGTCTAAAATGTTTACAAGACCAAACTATCGCAAGTAACTCTTTTTCAATTGTGCTATAACGTGACTCTGCAGGATTCAAAGTTCTGCTAGCATAGGCAATAGGAAGATCCTTTGGAGGGCTTCCTTGTGATAAAACGGATCCGATTGCATACCCTGATGCATCAGTCGTTAGAACGAAGGGTTTTTCAAAATCAGGAAAACAAAGTATTGGATGATTTAATAAATTATTTTTGCATAATTCGAAAGCTTCAATATAGTCTTGATCATTAATATTGATCTTCATATCTTTTTTTAAACATTTTGTCAATGGCTTAGTGATTTTAGCGAAGTTGGGAATAAATTTCCTATAATATCCTACTAAACCAAGAAATGATTTAATTTCCCTTTGTGTTTTGGGAATTGGAAAATGTGATACTGCTTTTAATTTATTCGGATTAGGTTTGATTCCTTCCGATGTAATAATGTGTCCTAAGAATTCGATTTCAGTTTTAAAAAAATGACATTTATCTAATTGAATTTTCAAATTGTCTTTTTTCAAAGTTTCTAAGATATTGTGAATATCTGCTAGATGTTGTTCCATGGTATTAGAAAAAATAATAATGTCGTCCATGTAAATGTAACAATTGTCGCCAATATATTTTTGCAAAATATTATTCATTAATCTTTGAAAAGTCGCGGGTGCGTTTTTCAATCCAAAAGGCATTCTTAAAAATTCGTAATGTCCATTCTCGACTGTAAAAGCTGTTTTTTCAATTGATTCCTCGTCTAATTCTATCTGATGGAAACCTGACGCTAGGTCCAATGTTGTAAAATATTTCTTCTTTCCCAATTTGTCCAATATATTCTCTATTTGAGGTAATGGATATTTATCATCAATGGTTTTATCATTCAATTTTCGATAATCTATGGCTATACGCCATTTCGTTTTACCTGAGAGGTCTTGTTTCTTGGGTACTATGACCACAGGAAATGACCATGGGGAAATACTGGGACGAATAATTTTTTTATCTAGCATATCTTTTATTTGGGTTTTTACTTCTTCTCGATGAATTTCTGGGTATCTATAAATTTTTGAATGAACGGGTATTTCATCGACTGTACGAATTTTATGTTTAACGGTATTAGAAAATTTCAAAGGTTGACCTGGTAATTGGATTGCTTTATTTGTTTCAAATATTTTCATTAATTGACTGCTTATTTTATTTTCTAAATGACTCAAGTCTACGGGAATAACAGTTGGATTTTGACATATTTGTTGATATTTAAATGGTATTTTGCAATATTCATTATTTATTTCTTGATTTCTGAAATCTAAATTCAATTGATATTTATTTAGAAAATCTGCGCCGATAAGTCCATCATAGTTTTTATGGAACTTGTATAAGATAAAAGGATGATAGTCATTTACTTGAAATTCTTTGAATAAAGGCAATAAAACTTTTCATTTGAAGTTTCTGATCTCATACATGCAGTTAGAACTGTTTCTTCTTCATAAATATTTTCTGGGCAATTATTATACGCAAATTTCGGATCAATTAAACATACAGAACAACCACTGTCGATTAATAGTTTACATTTAGGATTTTTCAGTTCAATAAAAGGTAATTGATTGGTATTATCTATTGTTTGGTTTAAGTCGATTCTTTTTGTGAGGCTGTTTCGTGAAAATTTGATTCATTTTGGGAATTGTCTTGACTATAATATTTAGAACAGCTAGGCATATCACGATTTGGAGTTTGAGATTCCACGTGCGTTACTTCTTCAAAAGTATACGGCATTCGGGATTGATTGAAATTATCGAAATTTCTTCTCCGGAAAGATTGATTTCCATTATTAAAATTTCTTCCTTGATTGTTAGATTGATTACTTGTTTGTATCGACATTTTTTCTGGAATATTTGTTGGTCTATAATTCGGATTTGATTTAAAAACATTTGTATTATTATTATGTTGCTTATAATTATTATTATTATTAGATCCAAAGACTTGACGATTCGTTGGATAGTGATATTTTATTGGTCGTGGTGATTTAAATTCAATCGGTTGAGATGGGAAATTATTTTGGGGGTATTGTTGAAAATAATTATTATCTCGATAATTATGGAAATTATTAGGCACGAATTGTTTTTGCACTTGTCGATGGGAATTACTACGTTGGAAAAAGTTCGTTTGATTATTAGGATTAAAAGATTTATTTCGTCGGCTTTTGTCGAGTAATTCGTATTGTGATAAATTAGTTAAATAATCTTTGACTGACTTAATAGTTTCATCGAATGTGAACGCGGCGTTTGTAATTAAATAGGTTCGCAATTCACTCGGCGAATTCGAGATAAGTACCGTCTTGCATATCTTGAGTATATTCGCTTTGTATAATTGTTTTTCAGGGTCAGGCATTGAATCGGCATCAATCCTATAATTAATGCGTATTTTCAACGATATAATTCGATCGATGAATTTAAACATGTCTTCATGATGGTTTTTATTCAAAATTGCAGTTGATGTATAAGGACATCTAGATTCATTTGATCTCCAAATTTCGTATAAAGAAATCTTTTAGAAGATCCCAATTATTAGGTATATCAGATGTAGTCACTTCAGCTAATGCTCTTCCTGATAGTTTTGATTTTACTACTGCGAAGCAATAATTTTTACAGTATTATTCTCATTATTAAACATTATCAGATAATCTTCTGCATTTTTAATAAATGAATGTAACTCATTTTCTACTCCTGAAAATGGGGTAGAAGTACACCGAATTTTTCTGCTAATGAAAGGTCTGTAGCCATTTTATTTGCTTTTTTCTTACTCTTAAACTGCTTTATAGACGTAATTGTGAATTATTTAATTGATTATATTTGATGCTTATACGATGATACGTATTTTCAATCGGTTTTTATAGGAAAACCTAGATAAAAACTTGGAATCGGTTTTTTTTTTCGAAAGAAACCTAGGAAAAACTTATACAAGTTTTACGCACAAAACTTGGGGAAAAGATTGACTAATTTTGGGGCAGATTAGGGAACTGCGAGAAATAAATAGAAAGGAAACACTCACCCAAAAGTGTGTCTATGGAAGACGTCAAAGGGCGCTACTCGATTGATCAGACTTCTCGTAATTTTCGTCCTCGTTCTTGGATTGCACCTTCTCAATGGAAATTGATGGTCTCTTGGAAAGTTCTTGGACGCACTCTTCGTTTTGTCTCTTCTTTCATAGAAACTGGCACAATCCCATCCTCGTCGCCAATTATGATTTTTAGGATGAAAATCTCGTTTTTAAAAATAAAACGCTGCACAATATGGATGAGGTGTTTATGGTTTGGTATTCTGATTTATTCTGATTAACAAAGAGCGTATATCGTATTTATAATGTTCGGTACTTAGCTTACTTAGCTTATTTCAATGAGTGTTGATAGAAATACGTAATTAGCTTAGAAATACGTAATGGCCTATTTCAACGACTGGAGATAGAAATACGTAATTACTATACAGTCTGCGTTGCCTAAAGTATAATGTGATTAATATGGGGCAATATAATGTAATTATATATCAACGTTAAACTGACTTGATACAACAAACTTTAAATAACACTTTTTCCTATTAGATACGAACTTTAAAATACCGATAGAGCAAAATCATATGCTACGTGCAATGATCGCAAACGTCTTGAAGGAGGTGCGTGGATTGAGGGAAGAATACAGAACAACAAGAAAGAGGTCTTTCGAGAACGAGGCATCGGCAGCATGTTTTTCCCAATACCCAGAGATCGAATTTCCAATCTGTTTGTTGGAAATTTTAAATAATGACAAGGATTCAAGCAGTTGGGTATGTATATTTCGTACCAACTTTTTCAAATATTATTCAAAATATTAAAAATGTTCTCTACACAGATTAATGAACTTTCAAAAATCGGAGGTACAGGGAATCATAATTTTGTGAAAAGAGAGCTGTTACTCATTTTGACCGACAAGGCAGTAAAATATAGCTGGTTAGGAAAGATGCAGTTCCCAAAGATGCATTTTGCTAAAAATATTTTCGGTCAGTTTTTGTTTTCATTGTTAAATATTGCTAAAAACAATTATTTTGCAGCAAATAGAAAATATTCTTCTATCCAAAAGTGGATTAAAAGGGCAGCCGCCTGGACGGAGAAAATGAATCAACATTGAAAATATTTTAATAGTGTTTTCGTGAATATTTTCTGTTTTATGCTCGTAAGATCATGTTTGTCTTTATTTTCACATTTTTCTTTAACATCTTATTTTATATTTTTTTATTCGCATCATACATCATTTTCATCAGATATATTAATATTCCGTTTCTGTTTTCCTGTTTTATCTATTCTGTTTATCAAATAAATTTATATTTATTTCGAGTTTTAACATTCTGTTTTATATATGTGTTTGTGTGTTTTTCCCATAAATTTCGCTACTTATGGTTATTTTTATTATTAATCTATCATTCTAGAATTCACATTCTCATTTCCCAGATAGCACGGAGACGTCTCTAAGACGTCTTTGAGACGTCTACAGCAGCTATTCGAGACGTCTTAAAGACGTCTGCGAATGGCTAAAAGACGTCTTAGATTCGTCTTTGGGACGTCTGTTGTTACAAAGTAAGACGTCTTAGAGACGTCTCTCGGATGTCTGAGAAACGTCTC